>CM032228.1:60267500-60580000 GCA_019009955.1 Riptortus pedestris
TGATAAAACTTTAACTTGAGAAGGAGATTCTTAAACATTACTGTTTTCAATCCCCTTCTGTCTAAACACAGTTATTTTGCCTACTGATTTTTCCTGCTTTTATTTTATTTTACATGTATCTTTTTCTTTCCTCACTATTTTTACGCTGTAAAAATCAAATGAGTGTAAGAATTCGCATTGCGTGACCTGTAAGTGAAGTTTCATTTTTCTTATCGTCAATATCTTAGATGTTGTTTCAGTCTCTTTTTTTCCCCACCAGCTGCATTGTCTAGCTGCCGTCATCTCACATCCTATTCTCTATTTCTTTGGTCATAACACGCCCCTATGTCCACCACGTATGTAAACGGGCCTTGAAGCTAGACATGAGATGCTTATTAAAATCAAGAAGAAAAAATATAAATAACTCCTTCAATATAACATCTAGAGAAAAACAAATAAAACCGCAATGAAGAATAATTTCTCATTCATGTATCCATCACAAAATAACTGAGTTTCTTGATTTTTATTTTCATCTTTGGATTTACATTTCTACTAAACACCCCCTCCACTTTGATCGATGAAAACAGTGTTTCGTATTTAACATTTAAATAAGAACCCAAGTGGTTTACTTTTTAGATGTGTAAATGTAGGTATAATATATTGAGATTGAAGGCATAGAAATTTTACCCTCCCCGCACTAGTGAAAGCTCTTTGGTTCAATCTCTACCATTAAAGAACATAATCATAATTTTTATTTTATAACACGCTACGAATTGATGGAACACGAATTATTTCTACAGCGTTGACAGGGAAATGTAAATATATATTTGAAATCACATAATCAGCACAAACCAAATACCTGATTTTCCTTCAGGCAACTAAGTAAAGTAAAAGAGAAGGAGAGAGAGAGAGAGAGAGAGAGAGAGAGAGAGAGAGAGAGAAGAGAGAGAGAGAGAGAGAGAGAGAGAGAGACAGAGAGAGAGAGAGAGAGAGAGAGAGAGAAAGAGACAGTGAGAGAGAGAGAGAGAGGGGAGAGAGAGATGAGAGACAGAGAGAGAGAGACAGACAGAGAGAGAGAGAAAGAAACAGTAAGGAGAGAGAGGAGTGAGAGGAGAGAGAGAGAGAGAGAGAGAGAGAGAGAGAGAGAGAGAGAGAGAGAGAGAGAGAGAGAGAGAAAGACAGAGACAGAGACAGACAGACAGACAGACAGAGACAGACAGAGAGAGAGAGAGAGAAAGAGAGAGTGAGGAGAGAGAGGAGTGAGAGGAGAGAGAGGAGTGAGAGAGAGAGAGAGGAGAGAGAGAGAGACAGAGACAGACAGAGAGAGAGAGAGAGAGAAAGAGAGAGTGAGGAGTGAGAGGAGAGAGAGGAGTGAGAGAGAGAGAGAGAGAGAGAGAGAGAGAGAGAGAGAGAGAGAGAGAGAGAGACGGGCAAAGGGATGAGACTTCCTTAAAAAGAAAAGAAGGACGAGCATAAGTGATATATGAAACAGCTGAGCATTTGCTAGAGTAAATCACCAACTAGAGTAGAAAACATGAACATAGGACGGACTAAAATTGAGTGGGTCACCATTAAAAAGCCTGCCGTGGATATTGCCTATAGCAGGGCTAAGGAGTGGGGCTAGCAGAAGGATTGTAGCAGAGGAAAACAGGAACCACTCGAGGATAAGTGGATACACAAGGTAAAATGCCCCTACTACCACTACTCAACGAAATGCCCCTTTTGACAAATGGTTATTGCTTCAGAGGCCAGAAAGTCTCTACATGCCTCGCCATATAGACATTACAAGGCAACATTACATACATCTTACGCTTCTTTGTTTATCTAATACATAGCAATTTTTATTCTCAAGTTTTCTTATTTTTTTTCTACTTTTAGTTTGTTTATTATATGCATGTGTGTGTGTGTGTGTATCTACTAGCTAAGTTACCCGGCTTTGCTCTGGAAATCATTTGAGGCTGAATGATGATGGTATTTTTTGACAAGACTTCAATGTTTACAACTACACTTTCCGTTTGGGTGCATCGTTATACCGGAAGGGACAGGTTTATGAAATGTTATGTAGATTTATGAAATAGAAATCGTAATTTTCTTCTTTTTTTAAAAAAAAATATATGAAAACAAACCCCTCTCCTTTTGACACACCGTAAATAATCAAATTCATAATCAAGTATAGCATTTATTATAATTAAATAACATTTATAATGTACATATTTTCTGTCAACAAGCAATCCGTGCTTAGCTATGTGTATAACAATATATACATAATAGTAAATGTGAGTAGAAAGCAAGTACAACATTTCTCAGGAAATAAGTTAAGGCAATTAACTATGTTAGCCTCCCAACAACTTTCGCTCTCAATTGAGTGTTATCAACGTTGCTTTATTTGAGTTATTTATTCAAAACATTAAAAAGTTCGAATTTTCTAGTAGTTTATATTTCTGATGTAAATAACTAACAGTGACAACCTAAAAAAAAAATTAATTTATGTTGTTAAAACGAGGTCAGGGAAAGAGATAGTAGCAACCCCCCCCCCCACCAGCAACCTGAAATCATATTGAGTTTAAATGCATAATGTCATTTCTCATAATAGCGTTACCAAGTAACGTTTAATAGTTATGGATAGTACACAGTCATTGCATGTAGCAGAAATAAGGTAGCATATACCACAATTCAAGTGTTCGATTCAACACAACCTCCGCTATCACACGTTTTGAAAATTCAGCATAACTTTGTTTTAATACATAATACAAATATACAACGAAGTTATTTTCTAATTAAAATAAATAACATATGAGGATGGCAAGAGTTGATATACCGTAAATATCAATATAAATATAATATAGAGTTGATATAAATATAACTTTCCTAATCCGAATCACAGTTAGATCTATCATACATAAGTCTAAAAACATGACATCATTCGTCGTAATAGGTTTATATTAAAAACACTTTAATGATTACTAACAAAATAGTTGGCTCCCGCTATAAATTTTAGAGTATATCTCGTGTATACGTCGTTGCACGACAAAAGTAAATATAACAAAAGTTATTTTAAATAACAAAATTAACACCTTCTGATATGTGTATGTTTTCAGAAAACTAATAGGAGAAGTACGGCTGTTTTTCATTTAATGCCTCCCTTACAACCCCCACTCCTGGTCGTCCGTAGAAATTTTGATAGAGATTATAATCATGTAAGAGTTAATTCTAATTCACATGCCGAATTTTGTATAGTTCGGTTTAGTCATTAGTGCCCAAAATAATTGATGAGTCCCGCTATAGTTTTTAGCGTACATCTCTTTTACACTTCGGTATTGGGCAAAATTGTATGTAACAAAAGTTACTTTAAATAACAAAATTAAATGAACTTTTGTCATGTACATCTTTGTCGAAAACCCAATGCTTACATAATATTTACATTTTAGGCCTCTCTTATAACTCCCACTCCTGTTCGTCTCAGGGAATATTATTATACACTTAGAGACAATATCAAGTTGGGCTAGAAGTAATATGCATACCAAGTTTCATTTTCTACATATTTATTAATTTCTTTGCAAGATTATATAAATATTACAAGCACATGATATATTTGATAATAATAACAATTGGCTTGATTGTTGACGTGAGTTGGGAAGTTACCCATTGACAATATCCATATTGGACTGAGCATTTGATTATACCATATTGCAATTATATTGTGCACTACACAGGATCTCATAGCCAGAAGTTTCATAAAATTCGGTTCGATACTTTTGGCGTGAAAAGGTAACAAACGAACAAACCATCACCCAAGCCAAAAATTGCAGGTATCATGTCAATGGCATGTGAAACGAAAAAGCTTCGTGAAATTTCCAGAAAAAAGAAAAAACAATTTACAAACAATGTCACAATTTTTTATATATATATATATATATATATATATATATATATATATATATACATATAAGAATGAGCTCCTTATGAGTCATGATGCATTTAGGCAAGTCCCACTGAATGTTCACCTTCTTCACTACTCCTTTTACAAGACGAAATACTTTTGCTGGGATACCTAGCTCTGTCTTGGTCTCGAATAGTTCGCCACGAAGTACGCTTTCGTTGGCAGCTTTTAAAATCAATGAAAAGGTGGTGGGTCTTGATATAATATAAAAAGTGAAAAAAAAAAGAAGAAATTACCTTAGCTGCTGTTTTTCTTCCATAATGCCGGTTTGGTAGGGACCGATTTCTCTCTCCTTATAAGAAAGGAGTATTTGAAGACTCTTGAAAGAATCTTGTATGCACAGGGCAGAATCGAGAAAACCTATAGTTGTCACATTCCTGGATGTCTCCCTTCTTGTGGACAATATCTGTATCATGCCAAACTTCAGGGATTTCCTCCGCTTCCTAAAGAAACCTTCAAACCTGATTAACATCCAACTGCTAGTCCATTGATTGCTGAGGCCTCGATGTTATCCATTTTCTAAAAAATCGAGGATAGCTCTCAATTTTCTACCTACTTTCCTTTCAAAAAGAACACTCGAACTTAGCAATGGAACTTGCCATTCTGAAGAACGTTATCAGGAGTTGTAGAATTCGTCTCTCTGGAATGTTTTATTTATTTATTACTACATAGAGTTCCACAACGAAGGCGACGTGATCCTTCTTAAAGATGGGACGAAAAAAAAACAGTAAACAAAATAACAAAAAATGGAACATACAAAGTAGTTAGGCAGAGTACTGTGGTTTCTTTTGAATAACGGTGGAGTGGGACAATCCGTCTTGGATGGAAAGCTTTTGCTAGATGGAAGGTGGTTTGTGTCAAATATCTAAACTGCACAACAAACATACAACTGTGCAGATCCAAACACCAAGTAGAAGTGAACATGTTTCACACTTCCACCTGGCGTTTGAGGAGAACATTGAAGACGTCCTTCCAACTATTCTGGCCATTGCTATTTATACAGACGTACCTATAGTCGCCTTAAAATCCGAAAGATTCATTCAAAACTAAGGTGATTTTAAAATCACTTTTTTTTCCTCAACTTAACACAAAACATACTTCCAGGTTAACTCAGATCAGTAATTTAAATAGTCGAATGATTGAGCAATTATATTATTCCACTGTTTAAAAGATATTATGATAAAATTATTGAGCACTTTTTAGAATCCCAAAGAGGCGAGGTTAAGCACACAATACGTTTGGGACACAAAATATAGATATGGCACATATTAAATACAAGTTAACGAAAAATGGAAAACACAAAATAATATAAAAAATAAAATTAAGGGAAAAGAACACAAAACACTAAAAGAAACACGAACTCTATATAAAACAAAAAAAGTCCGTCACGCAGGGGCTGCGTAAACTAAGCAGATTTCCCATGTGACGTTTTACAATAGAGAAATCTGCATACTAGTAACACAATACCACCGTGATTATATACAAACGGTAATGAGAAATCTTTCTGTTAATTAAAATAAATTCCCAACTGAAACGGCTACGGAATTGTAAGAATAATTTATATTTTAATAACTCAAATTTTAGTAGTCCAAGAACTAAAGAAGGGGGGGGGCGGATGAACAGAACTTATTTGCATAAATCTCACAAAGTAACGAAGGTAAGGTTAGAAACGACAGGTGAAGATCAGAAGAAGCTCCCACCTGAGCCGAGTACTGGCGGAAATGGCCGAACTATAGCAGACCACAGACTTCATAAAAATGCAAATATCTCAGTTAATATTCTAGATAGAGAATAAATGTATAAAAGAATATTTATAGTATTTAATTTGCAATAAGATTGATTCTGTACAAGTTTTCGATCCGACGTTTAGTAACGGAGATATTTCGAATTTTCGAAAATCCTCCCCTCTAAATCCCCCCTCCCACTGGTCCGATTTCAGCCGTTAACGAACTTGATCTTTCTTTTTACATAAAACGACTAAGTTTGGTACCGATCAAACAAAAATTGCGACCGCTAGAGCGGTAACAGACAAATATATATATATATATATATATATATATATATATATATATATATATATATACAGTTTTGAACGGACTTCATTTTCGTCATCTACTAGGTAGGATCGATGGACATTTGAAGAAAAATATCGAAAATTCCGTCATGAGTACAACCTCAATAGCTGATTTCCCTTAAGGTAAATCTGCTAAAAAATAGACCCTCACGTCTACGCATACTCACACGTTAAAAACTTTTAAATATGTAATTAAATGTTGTCAAAATTCCCAATCGTTTTTAATTAAGTTCCCTAATTAATGTCTCCTAAATTTTGTAATATAGGAAGTTGAAGATGCACGCAGGAATTTAGTGAGAATTTTATTGGATGCCCTTTCTCCCTCTCGGAACACAATTGTTTAATTTGGTGTAAAAACTAAGGATGAAGAGAAAAGAAAATGAGTATTGCTTTTTCAATTAACAAAATGGTTATTCCCAACGAGAGAGGCAATCAACTGAAAGAAATAATGGAACGGAAAACGAGATCGAATTGAGAGAAAATATGCAATTACAATATGGCGAATAAATGGTACGAGGCGAATAAATGTATTGATATGTTCGGGATGAACGAGAAATATTTTTTATTTGTTCTTATACACAATTTAAAACCAGTCAAACTTGCTGACTTTAAACAAGGGTGTCAACAATTTTAGTTAACTTTATATTTAAATAGATTATCTTAAACTATCTAAATAAGAAGTTATGTCACTTATTTTCTCCAAAATGTTATGAAAATATTTTGCTTTTAAATATTCTATTCAAAGAAGTTTTTTCATTGTAGTTAAGTTAAAATACATTATTCTAAATCGTTTTTGAGCAAACAATGATTTAGACAGCTATAATGATGGTCATGATGATGATTTCCATGAGAAGTAAAATATGATAGAAAAATACAACCATACAGATTGAATGAGTAATAAATAAGAAAGATAAACGTAAATTTAGTTAAACGGATTTCACTTCATTAAAATCACTCTTTTCATAAACAGATAAGTTTGAAGGATATTTTGAAGTTTGTGTTTTGAGTTAAACCGTCATAATATCTATTAGCCCTGAGCAAGTTGAGTTTATATTTAGACGTTCGTAAATTTTAAACCGAGTTAATCAATGAAAGCTCTCTAGTGGAGTTGAATGTGAATTCCGAGCCTCGTGAGAACTACTCACTCCACGGTTCAGGTATCTGTCTTTCTAACCACAGCCTGTTGCTCCAAGCCAGCTTATTTAACTCTGAGTTGTCTTAATAAATTCACGTGTATAACTGCCGACTGCTTTGCTTTTGCAACGGAATGAGCTTTATCACCTGTTGTTAAACAATGTGTTTCTCTGCCTTAAGACTAACCTTTGTTCCAGACCTTAACGCATCAATGTGAACGAAAGAGGTATAAACGTAAACGTAGACTAAGCAGATTTCCCACGTGAAGTTTAACAATGGATAAATCAGCATACTGGTGATACTTAACACCAGTATGAGTAAATAAAAACGGTAATGAGAAATCATTCAGTCAATTTTAATAAGCTGCCAACGGAAACAGCTTCTGAATTGTAAACAAATAGGTCTGCCAACCACTCAGAGCTGAACAGATAGGCAGACATTGTCTCCACCAGAAAGAAAAACTATTACTGATATACATCTGAATATAACACATTAACTTTATTGCAAACTATTTACTGTATCTAGTACTGCAATTTATAATGAATCAGAATAATTTATACTTTAAGAACTCGAATTTTAGTAGTCCAAGAACTAAAGAAGGGCGGATGAACAGAACGTATTTGCATATAATCTCACAACGTAAAAGCTTATACGACATGAACGGTCAGAAGAAGCTTACACATGAGCCGAATAGTTACGGAGACGGCCTAACTAATCCGGAAATTTACGACAATACCCTATCTCATCTCGTCCGTTATCCACACACGCTTAATAAAAATACAAATATCTCGGTTAATACTCAAGATTGAGAATATATATATATATAGATATATATATATATATTTTAATCATATATATATATATATATGTAACAATATTTATAGTACATTTAATTTGCAATAAGATTGGTTCAGTACAATTTTTCTATCCAACGTACAGTCGAATTTTCCCGGAATCCCCCCCCCCTCCCACGTCCGATTTCAACCATTAATGAACTTGTTCTTTCTTTTTACATAAAATGGTTAAATAATCGAGTTATGGTAACGATTTAAACAGAAAAATGCGACCGCTAGAGCGTAATTAACAGACAAATTATATTATTATATATATACTATATATATATATATATATATATATATATATATATATATATATATAATTTTGAACGGATCTTATTATCGTCATCTCTTGAGTAGGTTCGATGGAAATTTGAAGAAATTTTTCGAAAATTGCATCATGAGTACGACTGAATAGCTGACTTCCCTTAAGGGAAATCTGCTAAAGAAGTGTTCCATGCCTTACTGTGCAATATGTCAGCTAACTCCAGGTGAACTCACCATATCATTGTCGTCACTTGAAATTATTCTATAATGAGTTTTACACTGTTCATACAGATCATCATTCATCTTCAGACATTTAAAAAAGTCCGTCACGCAGGGGCTGCGTAAACTAAGCAGACTTCCCATGTGAAGTTTTACAATAGAGAAATCTGCATACTGGTAACACAATACCACCGTGATTAAATACAAACGGTAATGAGAAATCTTTCTGTTAATTAAAATAAATTCCCAACTGAAACGGCTTCTGAATTGCAAGAATAATTTATATTTTAATAACTCTATAAACTATTTTAATAATAATTTTAGTAGTCCAAGAACTAAAGAAGGGGGGGGGGCGCGGAAGAACAGAAAGTATTTGCATAAATCTCACAAAGTAAGGAAGGTAAGGTAAGGTTAGAAACGACAGGTAAGGTTAGAACAAGCTTCCACCTGAGCCGAGAAATGACGAAAATGGCTGACTTAATCCGAACTATACCCGACCACAAACTTCATAAAAATGCAAATATTCCCCTTAAGGGAAATCTGCTAAAAATCGTTGGCTCAAAAGCCCAGAGACGAGGCCTGGCACATGGCTTTCGCCTGGCTTGAAGAATTCTGTGCTTCTAATGGTGGCATTAAAGACCATAGAGTACTAATCATTTTATCCTTTTTAAACAATAATTTGTCGGAAGGCCAACTAAAAGAAAAACTTCAAATAGTTATTAAAATCACTAGTTTTGCGACCATTAGAGACCCCATCCGAAAGAAATGACCTAAATTACAAGACTCTATATATCAAAATTGTTTATTTTCTTCTTCAATCGATACATGAGTACGACCTCAATAGCTGATTTCCCTTAGGGAAATCTGCTAAAAGAATAGCCTGAGCAAGCCATCAAATTCCGTGAGCCCGGCGCTGTTTCTGATCTAATACCCAAGCTACTTTTTCAAAGACCGAAATATATTTCTCTGGTCTCTTTTCTCTCGATTTTATTGGCGAGAGTCCTCGCTTCACTATTTCCTATAATAGTTGATCTAATGATCGTTTTGTATATTTGCAATTTCGTCTTAATAGAGAGACTCTCAGAACCTCAAAACTTTTGCTGTTCCTAGAAGCATCTGGTCGCCTCGTTAATCTGACTTTTGTATCTGATTCTACACCTCTCTCCGTAAAAATCCTCCTAGATAACCGTGCTACAAATCGAACTTCAGGTATTTAACAGGTCTTCCAATCTCCTTTGTCTTTCTAGAAGTTCTGATATACTTAGTATTTTCTAAAATGTATTGCCTCAAGTAATTTTAGCTTGTACTAGCTCTCATAGGCCTACAGGAAGTGAATGGAGAAGCAATCCAATATGATCAATATGATTCTAGTGGGCATTTTTAAGCGTTTATCTAACAGAGAAAAGTGATCTGTAGTCATTTTATGAAAGCGAAATACACTCTGGCATTTTGTCACTATCCTTTCGCACCAAAATATCAAACTCCAACGTACGCGCACCGGCAGGTTCTTACAAGTAGCGAGAAGGGCTATCCTACAGTTTTCACATTTAAACTTCCTTTCCTTTTGATTTATTGGTACAACTATTATACTGATTACTAATTGTCATGAAACAACCACTAATCAATTCCATCGTAATGGCCGTTTTCAATAATAAAGTATTTAAAAGGAAATCCGCTAAAATGTTGAACTGTTGTAGAACTAAGCTAAGTGCAAATTGTCACTGAATGTTTCTAGAAGCAGTAAAGTGTAGTTCAAGGAGAAATGTATATCTTTAGATAACCAACATTAATAACATAGAGAATAGGTCCCCAAGTCCAGACCTAATTCAGATGGAAATATATACTTTCGTTATAATGTAACTCGTCCTCCAATGTGGTAGAAAGCTATTATTATATTATATTTTATTTGATTTATGTTGAATATTTAAGTGTGTGTGTGAGTGTGATATAAGTATGTATTGGCATCTCTATTAAGTATAAAATTCCGAATATATTCTTTTTTTTTTTAAATATGAATATCTGAGCTCATTTAGGAAATATCAGTTATGGGGAGAACAAGAAGCGTTTAAAGAAAGGCTCACACTTATTTTGTCAAAGTTGGACACATATCCATTGGGTATTTTTCGGTAAGCCCTAATCTCCCGATTCCCGTCTGGGCAATAGGAATTCATTTAATGACGAGCTCAATAAATATAATCCTTTGCCCAGCCTGGCTAGAAAAGTCCATCACGCAGGGGCTGCGTAAACTAAGCAGATTTCCCACGTGAAGCTATACAATAGAGAAACCTCTATCCGAGAGCCGAATAGTTACGGCCGAACCTGCTTTTGGCGGGAAACGTTCGTTATCGGCCCACATTTATTAAAAATGCAACTATCTCGGTTAATATTCAAGATAGAGAATAAATGTATTAAACAATATTTATAGTACATTTAATTTTCATTAATATTGGTTCTATACAATTTTTTGATCTGATGTATGGTAACGGAGATATTTCGAATTTTCAAAAAACCTCCCCTCTAAACCCCCCCACTCCCCCTGGTCTGATTTCAGCCATTAACGAACTTGATCTTTCTTTTTACATAAAACGACTAAATATCGAGTTTGGTGACGATTAAACAATAATTGCGACCGCTAGAGTGGTAACAGACATTATATATATATATATATATATATATATATATATATATATATATATAGAGAGAGAGAGAGAGAGAGAGAGAGAGAGAGAGTTTTGAATGAACCTCATTTTCGTCATATCCTGTGTAGGATCGATGGACATTTGAAGAAAAATTCCGAAAATCGCGTCATGAGTACAACCTCAATAACTGATTTCCCTTAAGGGAAATCTGCTAAAAGGGATGACCGTCCCGATTAGCCTTAGTTGCATAATTGGATATTATTTGATAACTTTTTTTTAAAACATTAAGAAATATTCGATATCAGTCTTTAGCCTAATTCATACAAAAGACTATATTTACATTATTTATTTTTATACAGTTACACATTTGTACTTAGTATAATGATAATTTAGTAATGATCTCTCCATTTAGCCAGATATAAGAAACACCTAGCAAATTGTATGAGATTGGAAATTCGGTCTGTAGATATTGCTTGTGTATTTAGGTAATGGAATAAAATGAAATTTATTTATCTATACAATTAATTAAAATGAACGCTAGAGAGGATAGAATAACAATACAAACAAGCAGTAGCAGATGTTGACTCCCTAATAAATTTACAGACAATATTCGTGTACATAGTAATAGAGAAAGAGAGAGACTTTCCAATTATATAGCCAATTTACACTAATAGTCACTAAGGCCGTTTGTCCTATTCCAGTTAGTCTATTTTCCAATTTGCTTATTATTATCCCTTATATATTCAATGATATTAAAACACTTCATGCAGTCAATTTATTTTAAAACAAGAATTCTTCTCTTCCAATAATTGGAATAAAATACTGTATTCATTTATTTTCCTCAGGAAATGGTATTGATGATTCACCTCTATATATTTCCTCAGAAAATAACAGCTCTCAATATATATAAATTATTGAGCTCAATATAATGAAAATGAGAAATAAGTAATTAAATAATAAAAAATAAAAATAAAATTGCTAACAAGAAACAATATGGTTATTGTGTGGGTATGTTATTAAAAACGCTAATCTCATTTCCCCGCTACTCGAATGACACGATGATCTAATCATCTCATATTCTTTTCTTTATTTCTACAGAAGTGACCAGACTATGTAATCAGGACCACATATGTATGATGATTTTAGTGATAGTAGGATTGACGGTTGACTCAAGACTGAAAAAGAAAAAATATATACAGGGTGTCCCCAAACCAAACGGCCAAACTTTAGGGATCGATAGAGGATCGAAAAACTAAAACAAAAAGTTCTCTGGCATATACCTCGTTTTCGTTTCATTTTCGAGAAAATCACAAAAAACTGAAAATAGTTGTGCAAAAACTAGTTAAGGCCAACGGAAGAGCGGATTTTATTCCTTGAATGAATTTTAGCAATAAATGTTATTCCAATACAATTATTGTATTTTAATCTTATACTAACAGAAAGGTAATTGAAAAAAAAATATTTTTTATTAAGAAAAAATAATAAATACTTTTTTATTCAAATATTCATAGTATAAAAAAAATTACCTATTTAAAGTTGATAACATTATGAGCAATAACTGAAGAATAAAACATACAAAAAGATTAAAAATTTAGAAAATTAATAAAATAATTAAATATTCTTACTTGGAAAACATAAATAAATAACATAAAGCGACCTGGGTGAGTAGATGTCCAACCAGTCTCGTACTGCCCTTCCGTAATGTGCAGGACAACCATCGAGTTGAAACCAGCTCTCAAGCCTTGTTTCCAAAGGGATATCTTCCAAAAGTACCCGTAAGTCATTCTCCAGGAATAGATGACAACATTCAGCGTGAAGTCGAGCAGGTAAAAATACGGGACCTATTATGCGATTATAACAAAGACCGACCCACACGTTTACAGAAAACTCATGCTGGTAGTGAAATTCTCTAACAGCGCTGGGATTTTCATGTGCCCAAAGGTGGTAGTTTCTTTGATTGAATATGCCCGCACGTGTAAAAGTCGCTTCGTCCGTCCAGTTTACTTTCGAACTTAAGTTTACATCGTTTTGCAATTGTTCTTTGTACCAATTACAAACATTTAATCGGCGGGGATAATCAGCGGGTATTAAATTTTGTACCGTTTGTACATGGTAAGCATGCCTGCGGTCAGCCCTTAATGTGCGCCAAATGGTTGTCTTTGGTATGCTTAGAACTGAAGCAGCTCTCCGGACGCTTGTGCTAGGGTTGGTATTGAAGTGCCTCAGTATCCTCTCCCTCCGCCTCAGGTCGGCTTCCATCGGAGCCTGCATACGGTTTCCACGACGATTACATGGGAAGGAACCAGTCTCTCGAAGCCTTCTGAAAGTGCTGGTAAAAACACCTCTGTGAGGGGTTTCTCGGTCAGGAAACCGTCTGCGATATTCCCGAACTGCCTGACGTGCATTGCCATCGCAAAATCCGTAGACGTAGACTATGTCCGCGTATTCAGCGTTGGTAAATCAAGCTTTTTTTATTGACTTCACTGAACAGTACTAGCAACACCACTAATGTGAGAATGCGAGGCTGGATTCCCCCCAAAAAGGATTAAAATGATAGTAAACATTTTAATCCTTTCTTTTTAAGTTTAAACACTCAACCTAGACGTTTTATTGATAAGGAAAGCGTGAGAATATTCATGTTTTCGAAATTTACTCCTCGTAAATTAAAAAATTAAGCTTACTCAAAAAGCCAATAGTTTTTTGTAATTTAAATACATTATTAAAAAAAATACACTTTTTGCACAACTATTTTCAGTTTTTTGTGATTTTCTCAAAAACGAAGCGAAAACGAGGCATATGCCAGAGGACTTTTTTCTTAGTTTTTCGATCCTCTATCAATCCCTGAAGTTTGGCCGTTTGGTTTGGGGACACCCTGTATAACTCAGTTAGTATCTATTAGATATTCAACTAGATTGAAGTTATAGAAAACACTTCTTGATCCAACTCATTGAGTCATTAACAATTTTTTTTTTTTCAACACTCCTCTCCTTCTTCTTCCTCCCATTAAGCTGATTTGGACAAACTAAATCTCTCTTTTCAGGTTATTTTGTATGAAGTTTGGTTTCATTAACTCAATATCTGTGGCCTTGCGTACACACGAGTATATATATTACGCGGTTATAATCATGATGCAATTTTTGAAAAAAAAAATCAAAAAGTCCATCGATTCCGAGGAGATGGCGAAAATAAGTCATTTAAAAATTATAAATATATTTGTCTGTTACCACTCTAGCGGTATTTTTTGGATAGAATAGATAATATGTTCTAAAATGAGATCAGTAGTGTTTCATTCCAACATATGGAAAATCTGCTTACTTTACGCTGTCTGCATGACGGACATTTCTTCATATCAGGGTAAGGTTGCTTAAAATGTATGGAGAAATAGGACACTCTTTTCAGAGAATGTTTGTAAAATACAAGTTTGATAGTAGTTAACCTCAACGAAAGTAATGGTGAATCGTTTTTTTTTTTTAACTACATAAGCGATTAAATTTATAATAATTAAATTCTGCTGCAAGCGTCTATTTATTATATATATTTTGTTAAATAGAAATGTTCCACCCAAATTCCCATTTGTGATTACAATAACTTTGGCATATTTTAAAATTAATTCAAAAGTTCGGCGAAGTTATCCTCAAAACGTGACAAATATTCCTCCCCAGGGACTAATCTATCCTCATGTATTTTAGGCAAATATATGGCGCGGGGCGGGGTATTGGGTGAAAATCATTACAGCAGCCCAGGGCCTAATTCACACCTGTCACCATATTTCACCGGCGAGAACAATCAGGCAATCCTGAAGGCATTGTACTCCAGTGCAGCCAACTTCCCCGCTACGGGCAAACAGCTTATGAAACCTGAGCTAATGGCCGTGTCCTGTTAACATTAGTGAAACCTTCTCCTTAATAAATCTCCATTAATTGGGGGAGTCCCCTTTGACGGTAACTTTGGCCGAAAGTAAAGCTCTTTTCCGCCCTGTATCTTTCAGGCCGGGGGCTTATCTGTATTTAATAGCCCCCGCTCGTTGATTAGTCCACCCTAATTGGGCTCTTTCACACATTATATTTACTTTTAAACTCGGTCCTTTTTGGGGGGATTTGCTCACCTAAAGCCTTTTCAATTTCAAAGGCCTATTCAAATACTGCAGGATGAGAAGGGTAGGTTCTCTAGTGTAAGCAAATAGCTGAATCAGGTTATAAACAAACTGATATACCTCTGGTCCTGGTAAACACGTGGCAGTCACAATTGAATGCGCGCATTGCTCTGAATACCCCGTTCTAAATACTCTATTATACCCAATGTGGACATGAGTTTTTGACATACATTATATTCGTCAAGGCTTTAGAATTAACTTTGTGTAGAAAAATGTTAGAAAAAAATAAAAAAATGTAGATATGTAGTAAAAATTACGTCCATTTTTTTGACCTGAAGACTTTTGGCAAAAAATGATCTTAGGGTCTCACTAAATCCTCTTTATTTTTTTTTATCAGATTTCCCTTTCCAGCTATTGAGCTTGTACTTATGACGCGATTTTAGAAAAATGTCAACAAATGTCCTTCGATCCTACCTAGGAGATGACGAAAATGAGGTCCGTTTAAAATTATATATATACGTACATATTTTCATATATATTTGTCTGTTACCACCCTAGCTGTCGTAATTTTTGTTTATACATCACCAAACTCGATAGTTAAACGTTTTATGTAAAAAGTAAGATCAAGTTCGTTAACGGCTGAAATGGGACAAGTTGAATGGGGCGGGGTTTGGGGAGGAGGAATTTAGAAAATTCAAAATCTTTTCGTTATTATAAATCGAATCAAAAACGACATAGAACCAATCTTCTTTCAAATTAAATGTACTATAAATATTGTTGTATATTAATATACCAAATATTGTTTCCATGAGGCCTTTATTATACAAGATACATGCAAATATGTTCTGTTGATCCCCCTTCCCGTTCATTAGACTCAGTAAGGATAAGGTATAAAGATTTTCTTTACTATTAATCTTGGCATGTTAACATTTGTTTACTGTTTTGTTTGATTCTTGAGTCTGTTTTGGTTGATTTCTTTTATATCTCTTTTTTTTTTGTTTTGGTTAAATCAAATAAATCAATACCTGATATTGTCATTACTTCAGTCTTTGTTGTGTGCTTCACAACTCGTTTTCTATTGTTCTGAGCCTTCAATTTCCCGATACCTAGGCACTTATTGGTGTATAGCACAATATCATCAATCATTTCTGATAACCAAAAGCCTAATAAAAGTCTATTCAGATTCGGATTACTTTAGTTTTGGATCTCGTGATATTTTTCTTAATGTAATGTAATGCAATGGGTGTAATGTTTCTTAATATTTCCCAACAGAAAAAAAAAATATATATATATATATATATGGTCTACCTCCTGGCTTTTGCCCATTATTTTATGGCTGGAGTTTGCTAACTTTTCTTCGCTTAGTTGATAACTCTCTTTCCCCTCACTTTCTTCCGTGAAGTGAAATTTTCTCCTTCAGACTTATCAGAGAGTTCTCGCAAGAGCTGTATAATTTTATCATATTCTCCAATTAATTTCTCAACCTAAATAATAAAGATTCTACAGTACAATACTTAGTTATTTTATACATTGCATCTTCAAGATAAAATTCTTAAATTCAAGTGGTTAATTAAATATTAAACTTCTCAATAAATGTCTCGTTATATAAATATACATACAGCTAGAACGAAGTTATGTGGCAAATGTTAAAATTCTGCGAAAAAAAATAACAGAGAATAGCCAGTAGGCTGATCTAGAAGGCATAAAGAACTAATGCATATGCCACCTGTTGTGCTATCCGGGCTTTCAACGCCCGTCATGGGGAGTTTCAGCTACTGACCGCAAGCTTCAAGATGAAACTGTATTTTTTACAACAATATGGTGGTTCATCACGGAATATGTCGAGAGTCTAAAATGGTCTGATATTTTACTAAAATTTCTTCAGTTGTTTATGTATTACAAAGGCTAGGCATAGTTCAAAAGAACCAGTACTACGAAAATGGTGATGTGGACTTGGAAAAGGCTAGCCTTCAAACGGCTTAAGAATTCATCAATGTACAACATAAAAAAAAAGTCCGTCACGGGCTGCGTAAAGCAAGCAGATTTTACGCGCTTTTGTAAGTTACACTAACTCTCACCTTATAATTTCTTAGTAAAAATCTGAGGAGTAGAAGTAGAGGGTTTAGCTTATGCAAACAATATGGAAGTAGGAATTACTTGCTTAATATTTGAGTTAAGAAAGAATCTATAGAATTATAATTGTAAAGCGTCAATAGTTTAACAAGATTGGTTCTATAAAAGTTTTCGATCTGACTTATATTTAAGGAATTTTAAATTATCTAATTCCCCCCTAATACTAAATCCCCTATTTCTAGTCCCTAAATCCCTAGTCCTATTTCAATCATTAATCATTATGAACATTTGTGTAAAATGAAAAGGTGAAATATCGAGTATTTGATTGAAGAAGAAAATAAACAATTTTGATATATAGAGTCTTGTAATTTAGGTCATTTCTTTCGGATGGGGTCTCTAATGATCGCAAAACTAATGATTTTAATAACTTTTTGAAGTTTTTCTTTTAGTTGGCCTTCCGACAAATTATTGTTTAAAAAGGATAAAATGATTAGTACTCTATGGTCTTTAATGCCATCAGAAGAAGCACAGAAAGCCTGGTGAAAGCCTGGGCTTTGAGCCAACGATTTTTAGCAGATTTCCCTTAAGGGAAATCAGCTATTGAGGTCGTACTCATGACGCGATTTTCGAAAATTTTCTTCATCGATCCTACCCAGGAGATGACGAAAATGAGGTCCGTTCAAAATTTTAAATATATATATATATATATATATATATATATATATATATATATATATATATATATATTTATATATTTGTCTGTTAACGCTCTAGCGGTCGCAATTTTTTTTGATCATTACGAAACTCGATATTTAAACGTTTTATGCAAAAAGACAGATCAAGCCAAAAGCTAGTTCGGCCCTTTGCCGTAAAAGTTCGGCTCTCGTATGGAGATTTCTCTATTTTTTAACTTCACATGGGAAATCTGCTTAGTTTACGCAGTCCCTGCATGACGGACTTTTTATTATTATCATTAAATGAGATGAAGGATTATCAATTGCATGAGTAGGTGAAGATCAAAGACAGTAGTTCATCATTGTCGAAGGGGCATAAGCCATATATGCATAACCGTAATGCGGGTTTAGTGTCCAAAGTGGTATATTGACAAGGAGCAATGGTTTGACGGTCAGGAGCCTCAAGAATATTCCGCCTTCGTGCTTGTGTATCTCAGAGATCATCCTCAACCATTTTGACGGAAAAACTGTTTTTTAATATATATTTTGCCCTAAAATGTTCAGTGTGTGATTATAAACCATAACAGAGGAAGTATTTGTATGAAAGAAGTAAATAATTTTCAAATTTGACATATATTATAATAAAAAAAAAATCTTGGTAGATGAAATAGTCAATAGATTTATTATAATTAAAACCGTGGACGATAATTTTTAAAATAAAATTAAAAAATACAAATATCAAAAGAAATTGTTTAAATGCACATGTCTTAATTATACATAATTAATTTCGGTTTGTGAACAATATAAACAAATTATCCAAGTATAACTTCATTCAAAAATAAGTAGCACGAAGTCACTTTTAGATAGGACGTATTAAAAATCATCTAAATTTTAATATACCAATCCTTTTAAAAATAACCGTTTAATTATTAACTCTTTTGCAGTGCTGCATTACAATTAGGACAAAGCATGGAACTATGTTGTGAACAAATTTTGTTTTTGCAAACTTCACAAGAGTAATTAGTAAACCTGCATTTCTTTTTAGTTTTGCTTGGTTCAGATCATTTTCTTTTGTTCGTTGGTGCGGAGGGACTTTTTTTATGCTGCTCTGTACTTGAGTTCAATGTATGGTCCAATGAGCCTCTGTACTCTTCAAGTTTCGTCCTTAGTTCGGTTGGTAAACGTGTACTGTTGTCACTGCGTCGTACAATATTTTCTTTTACAAGTTCTTCTGAAAGGGCATGTATGAGAAAAATAATAGGAAAATAGGTTTATGTGATTCCATTTAATAAATAGAAACTTATTTGTTGTATATACGTATTTATGAAATTCAGATTTCAAAAAAAACTTACGAGATCGGGCGCGTGGTATCTAGGAGATTAAACAGAATGACAGGTGAAACACACGACTCCATCAAACACTAAAGCACATAACTCGAAGCACTACACCACCACTCTCTGCTAGGAGGAGTGGCAAATATTTCTCTAGAAACTGTGTATCGCTGAGATTACGCGCGCCGACGAAGGGTTAATTTGTTTTTATGTTCTAAGTCCGTCACGCAGTCGCACCTTAACAAAGCAGATTTCCCACGGACTAAAATGAGAGGCCTTTGAAGTCATTCCGAATTCAATTGTCTTTTTTTTCCAACAAAAAGAAGTCAATTAATATGTATTAAAACTAGTAATTATGAAGATGGAAGTAGTCAATTGAATGAGTAGAATCGTAGCTTTTATTATTATGTCACATTTTAGGTACTGTGGCCAATTGGAACGAGATATCTATACGTTACCAGCCATTTCCAGCCAGGGAGGGTTTTATTCAATAGGTCATCCATTAATAAATTCCTATTTCCCTGGTGGGAATCGAATTCACTAATCTAGGTTTACCAAGAGCAATTAAGGCCAAAGCTTTAACTAACTTGGCTAACCCGAGCTCGAAACGTAGGATTTGGAGCTCAGGATTTTTTTATATTTTTCAGTGTCTCTAGTACTAAGCGAGCTATTTTTATTAGAGAAAAATGTATTGATAAAAAATTATATATATAACTTTGTTAATAAATTTGTTTATATAAAATTTCAAATCAGTCGCATAATAATGGAGAGTAAAAATGAATGTCACTCATTGTAAATACCCTATGAAAAAAATATTTTATATTTAAGCTAGCAATAAGACTTTTGGAAACATATTAGATTATTTTTAACATGTGATGAGAAGGAGTGAGATTTTACTGAGGGAAAATAAAAAAAAAATACAGGTCATTCCCTTAAATTTAAGTAAAATAATGAATAAACAATAAGACAAATTTTGAACTCAGACCTCTCTGAATCTCAATCTCCTCCTAGTCCGATTACAGCCTTTAAAGAAATTGATTTTTAGATTTACAAGGAACGATTAAATATACTGTTTGATGAAGATTGAAAAAAAAAATGAGTGTTTCAATAAATAATAATAAGTTGAACGGACTTCATTTTATTTATCTCCATTTTATGTTGGACTTTCGAGACATTTTTAGAATCACATCCGGAGTGCAACTTCAATAGCTGATAATCGTATGGTAAATCTGCTAACATTTACATTATACAATCGCTAATCTGTAGAACTTTGGAAAACAATTTTTACTTGTGATATTAAGTGAGAGATGATAATATTTTTTTTTTGTTTTTTACGTATATTACTGTGAAATACAATTTTTAGCAGATATAAGTTAAGGAAAATCAGCTATTAAGGTTGTAATCGTGACGCGTTTATTAAAAATGTCTTCAAATGTTCATCGATCCTATCAAGTAGATGATGAAAATGAAGTCCGTTCACAACTATACATGGCTGCTACTACTCTAGCAGTCACAATATTTGTTTAATCGTTATCAAACTCGTTATATAATTCGTTTTATGTAAACCTGAAGATCAAGCTCGTTATCAGTCGATGAAACCGACAAGCTCGTTATGAGTGAAATCGAAGGGGGAAAAGATTTAAAGAGGAGGAATTTCAAAAATATGTTATGTTTCTGACAAAAATATTGTGTAAAACCAATCTTATTGCAAAGTTAATTACCCATAAATGTTGTTATATATATATATATATATATATATATATATATATATATATGCTCTATCACGAATATTGGCAGAGATTTTGGATTTTTAGTTTTCAGCTTTGAGTAGACACCCACTCCTTCTTCTTATGTTATAATAATACGGTGTTATATTATGAACAACTTTATTCTTAACTTCAATAACTTATTGTTTTCAAGGGACCTTTATTATGTGAGTAACATGAAAATTAGTTGTGTGTTTCGTCATCAATAAAGATTTTACGTTCTTCTTTTGAAATATTTTATTTGATGTATACCATGCTCGATACTTAACCGTTTTGGTCAACACTATAGATCATATTTGCTATTTGTTGAAACCCAACCTGGAATAGCTGAGCTTTAGAGAGAAGTAAGAAATAGAAAATTCAAAACATTTACGTTATTATGAGCCGGATCGTAAAATGTTATAGATCCAATTTTGTTAAACGAATGAAGAAACTATGATTAGTTCGCCAACTGAGAATTTGAAATAGAAAGCAATACATGAAGAGGTTTATAGCCACAAGTGATGACAATGTCCCTTGAAAATATTCTTCATTTTGGGAATTTTCATAAACTGAACATGATTTACTTGGAACTAGGCAACGACATAGTAAACACAATTACCTTGATAAGTAAACACTACCCGTATAATATAGAAACGTCCAACGAAATCAATTTACAAGTCACAGTAAACAAAGAAATAAACGTAAATACACATGATGTTTAAATAGTACTAATCAGAATACGTCTATGAGGATTTTAGAAGATGAAGTAGAACTTGAAAACATTTCTTTAAAAAAATGTATTATTTTATAATATAGTAGGTTATTATTATGTCATTAGTTCTTATATATATATATATATATATATATATATATATATATATATATATATTTGTCTGTTACCACCCTAGTGGTCCCAATTTTTGGTTGATAGTTACGAAACTCGATATTTAGTCCTTTTATGTAAAAAGAAAAATCAAGTTCGTTAACGGCTGAAATCGGACTGGGGGAGGGGAGGGTTTACAGGGGGAGAATTTTGAAAATTCGAAATATCTCCGTTACTATAAGTCATACATACATTTATAAAACATAAATAGAATATATTTATTCTCTATCTTGAATAATAACCGAGATCTTTGCATTTTTCAGTTTTCAGCCTTCAGTAAACCCCCACTTCTATACTATTGTTACATAAACACTACTCTGTTATATAATAAACCACATTGCTCGAAGCCTAAATACCAAATATTATTTTCATTGAACTTTTACTTTTTGAGATACATGCTAATACGTTCTGTTGACCCCCCCCCCCGTTCTTTTGTTTTTGACTTACTAAAATTTGAGTGATTGAAATAAAACTGACTCTGATTCTTTAAAAATTACAGCATTAGCTTTAGTAAATTGCTTTCAATAAATTTAATATGTTATATTCAGATATATTTCATTAATTGTTTGTCTTTCCGGTCTATCTATACAGCACTACTAGGCTGGTTGGTCTGTTTGTTTATAATTCAGCCACTTTCCGTTGTAGAGATTATTAACTTGCATTGTAAATTTACTGAGCATTCACGGTAGTGATACCTGCATGTATATTTATCTATAGTAAACCTTCGCATGGGAAATCTGCTTAGTTTACGCAGCCCCTGCGTGACGAACGTTTTTACATAGATATAGGGAATATGTTGTGATCTAAGATCCAAAATGTGTTTTAACAGCACGTGGGAAATCTGATTAGTTTTCGCAGCCCCTGCGTGGCAGACTTTTTTCCCATTTTTATCCATCTATACCGAGAGACATACTTGTTCCTAGACGCATCAAATTACATCCCTCATCATCGAATAACAATCTAAAAATTCAGAACCGAATAACTTTCTTTCTTTTTGACTGAAGGACCTCCTGAAAAATTCCATTTATGCGTGGGAAGCCTTCAGTTGCTCAGTAGCCCTAGATAACGAAGGCTATTTCCGAAATGGCCTCGTCAGTCTTGCGCAAATACAATCTAAATTCATGGAACAATTTCTATTCATGATATATAGCTGTATTAGTCAACTACTCCTCAGCCACCGATTCTCCGGGTTCGTTATTTAAAGAACAGTTGCGTAAAGTTGCCTAGAGCTGTCGTAAAAATTTTATAGGATTTGAACTAAGTTTTCATTTTTGTTTCTATATACATTTTATACCTTATAAATTGATGAAATTTACTCCTATTTTAATATTCTTGATGACGAACGGTAAATTTGTAATTAATTTTAAGTAGTGATATTTGTAGTACATTTTAAAATACATAAATCTTCATTTAAAAAAAAAAAAAAAGGAATATATAAAAACAAATCAATTAACCATATTTGTAATTATTATTTGTGTAATATTTCAGGATTCAACAAAAGTTATTAGTTTTACCGAAACGACGGCCAGCTGGTGTATTTTCATTTCAACGCATGTGGCCGACAACCACATATGATAAGGGTATTTTATCATTTTTGTCCATATATTTCATAAATATAATTATAGTAATAATTATTAGTCTAAAATAATTTCATAATATTCTGAACTCAATTAACTATTTTCCTTGTGAGCTATCAAGTTTAAGTAAAGAAAACATGCCTGTAGTTTAGTTTACAGGTGCTGCAATTTCCACCTGCCAAGCAGGTAAAGTCATCCGACTTTAAACCCCAATTTCTTCCGCAGTAAGGAATTTAAAATCCGTTTGAAATTAACGAATGAATGAGATTTTGCATGAGAGGCTCAGGGAAAAATAGAAGAAAGTCCAATGTTCAAAGATATTGGTAATATGAACGAATGAATGAAAGAATATTTTTATTGCTTATAAAAATTTTACAATTTTATAGCAGGGGTTCAGCCCATGTTCATAATTACATTTTTCGTTTATCTTTTCTTTATATAAACATAAACAGAGAATTATTTAAAAAAAAAATTAACAAAAAACAAAAACTATATACAATAATTACTATAGAAAATACGCTGGAGTTGGTTTTACCTCGTAATCATAAACGCTATCAATGGTAGTAGTAGATAGCCACACAGAATCGCAAATACTAAACCCGTTTTCTCCACAAAAAGTAAATTTTGCAGGGACATCAATAATAGTTCTTCCACTGCTAGTAATCATACCAAAGCTCTCCATTACTTCAACTAGCAATTCCCCTCTTTTATTTATTTCAGGATCTAGGGTTTCTCTATGGTTGGTGAGATTGGTGTAATCAAAAATATCATCATCTAATATGTTTAGGGATCCAAATCTCGCATTCCAGTCCCCTCCAAAAACTATTTTTGGGTTGTTATACTTTTGATAAATATCATAGAGTATATCGGAGATGAATTCAATAAATTTGTCATATTCTTTTCCAGGTCTCCAATATATAACAGCTACGATAAAATATTCATTTTCATATTTTAAACGAATACATAATAACCAGTTCTCTCTAATGAGGGTTTCAACAACAAAAGTGATTTTCTCTTTTTTAGTGAAGATCATTAGGCCTCCACTTGGACGCCCAACTGAACGACTTTTTATTGCATCTACATATACCATGTCATATTTTGCCAGGCAATTTATTTTATATTTTGAAGACGATGTTAACCATGTTTCAGTCAAACAAATTATGTCTAAATCTTGAAGAGTCAAAATAATATCTTTTCCAAGGTCCAATAAAGATTTTATACCATTAACATTCCAGAATCCTATTGCCAGTGGAGCTGTAGACTTCTTTTGTTGCTATGTAGGAGAATGATTTGCCTCTCTATATATATTGGTAATATAAAATTTCTGATCCTACTCGCAGCAATAACGGGGAAATTATTAAATTTTGAGTTTACCTAGACCCTTTCAGGCAGATTTAAACCATTGACGAAATTGATCTTTAGTTGTAATATAAATTCGTTTGATTTATATCATTTATACGAAATTGCGACCGCTAGAGCGTTAACAGGCAAATATATATATATATGTTTCTTAGCTCTCTTACGGTCTCAATTTTTGTTTGATCGTTACCAAACTCGATATTTAACTGTTTTATGTAAAAGGAAAGTTCAAGTTTGTTAGTGGCTGAATATCTCCGTTACTATATCCGTCGGATCAAAATATTTTATAAAGCCAATCTAATTGCAAATTATATTTGTTATAAATACTATTATTTGCAGCTATTCTCTATTTATTTATTAACGTCCACGTTTTGCAACTTAGGCTAATCGGGACGGGTCATCTACCGGTTACCACCCTTTTCTAGCCAGGGTGGGATTTTAGGACGTTCTTTAATGAATTTCGTGACTAAATAAATTCATTATTTATTATTCACTATTCTCAATTTATTATTCATAAATTCATTATTCACTATTCTCTATATTTAATATTAACGGAGATATTTGAATTTTGTAGTTTTCAGTCTTTAGTAAACCCCCACTCATGTCATATTAGCTGCTATATCATGAATCACTTCATTGGAAGCTTAAATCTCAAATATTTTATTCATTGAATGTTTACTGTGTGAGATACATGGAAATACGTAGTATGATGACGTCAATTAAGATTTTGTGGACGTTAGTCGGAAATATTTATTTCTTCTATACTGTAATCGATGTTTAACCCGGGAGAACTCGCTAGGAATTGTGAAACGCGAGAACTCGCGCGTGAGATTTTCTCTCACCCAGAAAGTTTTTGCTTTAAGCAAGCGTATACCAGTTTCTAGACACCAAATATCGTTATTATAATATGTTTAATACGTAAACAAATAAGTAAACACAAAATAGCGTAAAAAAAAGTTATATATTGAATTAAATTATTACAATGTGGAACTGAAAGAAGAATTTAACATAAAAATACAGTTTCAATTTTTAAGTTTTTTGAGACAATAAAATAAAATAGAAATGTAATTGTTAGGTACAATAAGTAAAATGATCAAATGAACAAAAAATAGGAACTCAAGTTAACCAATCACAGTTATTGATAACATAGCTAAGTTTAACAATTTTTGTGTTTATCATAGATTGTCCGGCAAGTGTGGGCCGTATGTTGTGTACATATGGGATTTTTACAAACATTGCACTCTTTCTTTGTTCTGCGGTTTTTTCTCTGGAACGTCTTCTTCTTGCACTCCTGAAATTCGCTTCATTGTATCACGCACATCACAAGGAATATTTGGGATAGCTGAAGGTCTTACCAAATGCTCTTTCATTAGACTTAGGGCTAAGGTCTTCAAAAACAGTCTTCTTTCAACGAGATCTTCCGTATTAGCCTTATAAATTATAAAGCTATTGATCCCTCCAATGTTTAGAAATGAAAAAAACAAAGTTAGCGGCCATCTACAGCTAACCCTTGAAACAGAGTAAATAGCTTTCATTTCATCTACAACGTCTTTGGTGAGATTGTAGAAAGTTATTGTTTCGGGTTTCGCTGCAACTCCTGTAGTTTTATCAATATCATCGTCGTTATGTAAAGTTGATAACACTAGCACTATTTTGTTGGCTTTGGCTTTGTAAGAGACTAATGTTTAAGATTTCGTGAAACTAAACATGCTGGTATGCACAGGTTTATTTTTGGTCACAAGAAATGAAGGCGGAATTTCTCGTTTGTTCTTCCTCAATGTTCCAACTAAAGTGGTTTTTTTCGCAAGTAAGTCTTTTGCCAGAGGAATGGAAGTGAAATAATTATTCATGGTGATATTTCTCCCACTGCCCAAAATATGATTTTACATTTTACAGATAAATCAATCTAAAAGTAAACAGCTAGCGTATGAATTTAATATATAACGGGAGAACTCGCATGTAGAGCAAAACTCTCACCGTGTACGTTTTCCAAAGAACAACTGGAGGGGTGAAGCTCACGACAGTACTAACTGACTGCGAATGACGGCAAACTGTGACCAAACGTCCAAACTCCAGCTAGACAAACGGAGACCCCTCTACCTAAATTAAGAGTACGGCCGTAGCGATTCTACTCCAAGCGTGAGAGAAAATCTCACCCAGCGAGTTCTCCCGGGTTAACTGTATCACTACACACGACAGATCATAGTTCCTATTAGCTGAGGCCCGACCTGGAATAGCGAGGGATTAGGGAGGGGGGTAGAAAACATTTTCGTTATTATGAATCGGCATGTTAAGAAATTGATGCTCTGCAATTGTTGCTTTATACACTTTTCGTAACTAAGTATTAACCGAGTTGTTTATACTTTCTTTTTTTCAGCCTTCATTACACCCCCTTCCACCCACAACCCATTTATCATTGGGTGTGTACATAGAATAGTATATTTCGTACCAAGGGCCGAAAGTGGGCGTTTGCCGGCCCGAGATATTTTTTGACCGAGACGTAGTCGAGGTCATGAAAAGTTCGAGGGCCGGCAAACGCACTTTGGCCCGAGGCACGAACGCTATTTTTCACCATACTACAATAAATATTAATACGATATAACATTAATCAAAAACAAGATTTTCTTTTGGTTAAGTGTACCTCTTTGTTAGAAGGTTATCTTGTGGTTATGGGGACATGATGAATGTTTAATGTATGGATTGTTTTACGTTATGTTATTATGTAAGTTAATAAAGAGAGATGAACATATGTGTGTTTCATTTAATACAACTGATATATTTCAAAATGCAAAAAAAAACTTAGTTCGTTTATTTTTGATTTATAGTAATGTTAAAAGTACAATTTTGGTTGTTTGAAAACATAATACCCTTTGAAGATTCTATTACTTGTTTTTTGTTTGACACATTCACACTTTTACTCGTAGTTGGATTGTTTCTGATTAAAATATCCTCTTGAAAATATCCTCTTGACAATATCTTTTGATTTTGCTGGTAACAAATCTGCCATGATTTGTTTTGCTCTTCTATTTATAGATTCTGATATATTATTAGCCATAATTACTAAATAACTAAACAATAATACAAGCAAAACAAACTAATGTAATGTATATAATGAAATGAATGAATTAAAATAATAAACAGCTGATTTTGCGGCCCTAGGGCGAAATATTCATTTTCGGCCCTAGGGCGGCAAAGTGTAGCTTTCGGACTGCAAATTAGGTGTGTAAAACAGGTGATTACATCTAGTATGGTGAAAATATAGATTTTGTGATGAGATGAGATCACCAGTGAGTTAAGCATGTGGGAAATCTGCTTAGTTTAGGGAGCCCCTGCGTGACGGACCTTTATTTATCTGAATAGTATTACCATTATCTGAAGTGACCTATTTGTTTTCATATTGTTATCAATGAATGTGTTTAATTTATAATCGCCTTTTTTTCATTCTTCATAGATACTCTCTATATTTATCATTGAGCACCTGGAGAACTAGGTAAGAACACACAGCCCACTTAGGAAAGTGTTTCTTCACCACCCCCCCCCCCCTTTTAGTTCAATTATTTTTATTTATCCCCTTCTGACCTATGTGTTTGTAGTGTTGTATGGACATTCCAATGAGTAGATGCCAATCTTTTCAATACCCAAAAATGATCAGTAAATATTTCATAATACGGAACACTAGATATACCAACTGAATTGCCCTGTAAGCCTCCTTAGCATGTCATTATCCTTTTAAGGACCAATTGAAAGGGCTCCCTCTTAAAAAAAAGTAACCGTATAGAAGGAAGTCATAGACATTAATCGATCTGATAAGATAGGAAGTGGGGAGTGTGAGATGAATGTAAAAAAAAACCTAGGCTTTGGGCTGATGAGGGTAAGGCTTCTAATTACTCTGCTGGCCGCTAGAGGGCCTTTATATCCCAGCCTCCTTTCTATCCCCGAACCTTTTCAATTTATTCCTACACTTTTTCTCGCTCTTATATCCCCCTTTTTTTACTAGCTGTTTTTTTGTTGCGTTTTACATTACCCTTTTCTTCCGTAGTTAGTGGTGAGGCTAATTGTTCCTTTCAAAAGCTGTTCAATACGCTTAATTTTACACATAAAGAAGCCTGGCTTTCTATGTGATTTTAGTTAATTATAATTGCGTATAAATAAAAGATGAAATGAGTTTTGTAAATGATCACAGAAAAGGACCACCCCCTATCCTCTTCTGTAGTGACGTTGTAAACCTTCAACCATCCATTCATTGTACCAATATTTCTGAACAGGGAAATTGATTACAGCGGGTTTCATTAAAAAAGTCCGTCACGCGAGTCTGCGTAAACTAAGCAGATTTCCATTGTGAAGTTTAACAATACATACTACATTTACATACTAGTAACACACACCATCGTAAATATTAAGTGAATAAAATCAAACATATTAAGAAACCTCCCGACGGGAAGCTTCTGATATGCAAGAAAAACAGATCTGTCAGCCACTTACGGGAAATAAAAACAATTACTCAAATACATTAGAATGTAACATTAATTTTATTGAAAACTTTGTACTATAACTGAAGAACTGTAATTTATAATGAATGATGACAAAAATGTAAGACAAGGGGGGGGGGGGGTTATCAGAACAAACACGCATGCATCTCGTATTATAAAGGTCACTTGAAAACAATATTTTGTACTAAAGCTTCGAATAATGTGGTTTATTTTATATCAGTATATTGTTTATGTAGCATGATCAGAAGCGGGGGTTTACTGATGGCCGAAAACTGAAAATTCAAATATTAATATTCACGATATAGAATAAATGTATATAGACAATATTTATAGTAACTTTAAGTTGCAATAAGATTGATTCGATACAATTTTTCGATCCGACGTATAGTAACGGCAATATTTCGTTATTTATAAAATCCCCCCTGTAAACCCCCCATCCCACTCTCCGATTACAGCCATTAACGAACTTGATCTTTTTTTTTTTTTACAAAAAACTTTTAAATATCGAATTTGTTAACGATCTAACAAGAATAGCGACCTCTAGAGCGTTTTTGAGTAATTTGGTACTGAAAGCAACCTCAATAGCTACTTTTTAGCAGATTTCCCTTCTGAATTAATATATATATATATATATATATATATATATATATATATATATATATGTGTGTGTGTGTGTGTGTGTACTAAAAATTTGTGATAATGTTGGACTAATACCCTAGACATATGGGGATAATATCAATAAATGTTTCAGTTTTATGAAGGTAAACTAAATGAGAAGGAAACAAAATCCATTATTTATAATAAAAAATGTTCTGATCGTGGCAAATTATATATAGGGAAATCGCCACTGATCTTAAAGGAAAGAATGAAAAGCATTGTAGAAATGTCGATAATTTAGAAAATCTGTGGCCGACCATTCTTTGACGTTTAAGCATAAATTTAATTTTTTATGACATAGAAATAATAGATAATGACAAAAACGTAACAAAGCGGAATGTGAAAGAAAATATCCACATTATTAAAAACAAACAATATGTTGTGAACAAGAAACAGTGATAAGGAATATAGATGGCATATTTATCAAATATGTAAATAAACAGCAAGTCAAATAGTTGTAGATGTAGCTATGCTTCTTTTGGAATCGATTTTTCAAAACTCGAACCTTTTTATTTAATCGATTTTTACACTGTTCGCCATTTTAATGTATCAATATTGTCAAGTGATTGGTTAGTTACTTTTCCATTTCTGTTAGTCTTGGCGAGACTGGTGAGGAGGTAAGATCAAATCTTTATATAATAAGTGTAATACTACGAGGCATCATAGAGGACGTGAAACATGATGAGGAAAAAAAAAAAATCAATGCAGATAGTTCACGTTTTTTAGCAGATTTCCCTTAAGGAAAATCAGCTATTGAGGTCGTACTCATGACGCGAGTTTGGAAAATTTCTTCAAATGTCCATCAATCCTACCCAGGAGATGACGAAAATGAGGTCCATTCAAAATTATATATATATTTGTCTGTTAACGCTCTAGCGGTCGCAATTTTTTTTTATCGTTACCAAATGAGGAATTTAATCGATATATGTAAAAAGGAAGATCATGTTCGTTAATGGCTGAAATCAGACCAGTGGGAGGGGGATTTTTAAAAATTCAAAATATTTTCATTATTATGCGTCGGATCGAAAACATGTATAGAATAAATCATATTGCAAATTAAATTTACTATAAATATTGTTATATACACTTATTCTGTATCTTGAATATTAACCGAGATATTTGCATTTGTATTCTGTGTGTGGTCGGCGGGAGTCGGCTATGTTCGGGACCTTCCGCCGAGACCTCTGGTGGCCATTTCTGTAACTGTTCGTCCCTTGTGAATAGGTTTAGAGATCCCTTACTACTACGGTTGTTATTGGGCAGATTTCTCTACTGTAAAACTTCACGTGGGAAATCTGCTTAGTTTACGCAGCCCCTGCGTGACGGACTTTTTTTTTTCATCTATTGAGCTTCCGCTTTTTATTTTTCCTATTACTATGGAAGTAATATATTAAAAGTCCGTCACGCAGGGGCTGCGTAAACTAAGCCCCTCGTGAAGTATAGTAATCAAGAAAACTCCATACTGCTAATACAACACCCCCGTGAATAAATACAAACGGAAATAAGAAATGTTTCAGTCAACTTCAACAACCTGCCAACCAGAAGCGTTTGAAATGTAAACAAACAGATCTGCCAGCCTCACACCGGAAAGAAAAACAATTCCTGAAATATATCAGAATATAACATATTAATTTCATTGAGAACTATTTACTATATCTAGTACGGTAATTAATAATGAATCAAAATAATTGTTATCTCAATCAATCAAATTTTATATATATATATATATATATATATATATATATATATATATATATATATATATATATAAAGTTTTGAACAGACTTCATTTTCGTCATCTACTAGGTAGGATCGATGGACATTTGAAGAAAAATTTCAAAAACTCTGCCATGAGTACGACCTCAATACCCGATTTCCCTGAAGGGAAATCTGCTAAAAAGAAAGAATTATATCCCTGGTTTAAGTACCTCAGATTCATTAGAAAATAACAGAAATAACTTAACTAAGAGAAAATCATAATAAACATTATAAGGGAAATGAAATCTTAATAACCGGAAAACTGTGCTTGGAACACCGTTGTTTCGCTGAACAATTAAAGATGAATTCTATGAAGCCATTAGTTACTCAGAGTGCCTTTAATTAAACCTTTAATGGAAACCTCAGTAATTAATGTATTTATAACATGGTCGTGAACAACCTGTTGTGATCAGCTAATTACTGGGTTCGAATTACCAGTAAAAATTTGTGAATTGTAGACTTAGGCTTTTAATAAAGGTACACAACCAATTTTCGAATATAGTAAAATATATAAAGTCCGTCACGAGGGGCTGCGTTATCTAAGCAGATTTCCTACGTGCGTCACTTATTGACGTTTATCTCAAAACGTAAAAGATCAATGAGAACAAAATTTGGTATTTAGGCTTCAACTAAAGTGCTTCATGTTATAACAGCTTATTTTTAATATGCCATGAGTAGGAGTGGGGGTTTACAGAAGGTCGAAAATTTAAAAATGCATATATCTCAGTTAATAATCAAGATAACAATGTATATAACAACATTTATAGAACATTACGTGTACAATAAGATTGGTTCTATATAAATTTTCTATCCAAAATTTAAAACGAGATATTAAGAATTTTGGACATTACCTCTTCTACACCCCCCTCCCACTTTCCCGAATTCAACTATTGACGTACTTGTCCTTTAGTAAATAAAAAGTTTAGATATCGAGTTTAGTAAGTTTAGTATCAAACAAAAATGTCGACCGCTAGAGTGCTAACAGACTTGAACCACCCCATATACATAGGTCATGTTTCAAATACTATATAAAATGGCACTAGGTGTTTTGCCATGAGTGTTAATTAAAACTGATCTGAACTGAGAATGAAAGATCATCAGAGCTGTACCTAGTGTCGGGCCACCAAAAATACTAGTAGATAAAATAGGAAGATTAGCTTTCCAATCAGTATTAAGAAGATAATATATTAAAGTTAAGAAGATATGGAAAAATCGAAACCAAAATACCCAAAGGATCACTGAAAAAAAAGTATGCATCGCCAACAAATACTAGTAATATTCTCTCTTGAAGTATACATACTACAACATAGGCATACATTTATATTCTTACACTCACATTTATGAGGCGATAGTCGTATTGCTTCTATTATTATTATTATTATTTATTAACGCCCGCGTAGGGCGGGTTATATACAGGATACCCTTTTCTAGCCAGGATGGGACTAAGGATTTAATTGAATGGGTTCCGCACTATATAAATTCCTATTGTCCAGGTGGGGTTCAAACTCGCCGTTCTAGGTTTGCCATGTGAGATTAAAGCCAACACGTGGCTAACTTGAGCACGTTGTCCTGCATGCTATTTCAAGCGATTAGAAATTTAAATTTAATGATATGTTTAAAACAAAAGCTACTTTTAATAACACGAAAAAAGGCATTTGTTATATGCAATTTTGCCTAAAAACAAACAGAAAATAAAATATCGCGATTTTAGCAGATTTCCTTAAGGGAAATCAGCTATTGAGGTCGTACTCATGACGCGATTTTCGAAAATTTTCTTCAAATGTCCATCGATCCTACCCAGGAGATGACGAAAATGAGGTCCGGTCAAAATGATATATATATCTATATCTAATATATATATATATATATATATATATAATATATATATATATATATATATATATATATATATATATATATAATTGTCTGTTACCCCTCTATCGGTCGCAATTTTTGTTTGATCGTTACGAAACTCGACATTTAACCGTTTTATGTAAAAAGACAGATCAAGTTCGTTAATGGCTGAAATCGGGCCAGAGGGAGGGGGGATTTAGAGGGGGGATTTTCGAAAATTCACAATATCTCCGTTATTATGCATCGGATCAAAAAATTGTACAGAACCAATCTTATTGCAAATTAAATTTACTATAAATATCGTTATATATATTTATTCTCTATCTTGAATATTAACCGAGATATTTGCATTTTTATGAAGTCTGTGGTGGGGTATACTTCGGATTATGTCGGCCATCTTCGTCATTTCTCGGCTCAGGCGGAAGCCTCTTCTAACCTGGCGTTTTTAACCTTACCTTACCTTCCTTACTTTGTGAGATTTATGCAAATACGTTTTGTTCATCGCCCCCCCCCCCGCCTTTAGTTCTTGGACTACTAAAATTTGAGTTATTAAAATATAAATTATTCTTACAATTCAGAAGCCGTTTCAGTTGGGTATTTATTTTAATTAACTGAAAGATTTCTTATTATCTAATCCCGGTGTTATTGTGTTACAAGAATGTAGATTTCTCTATTGTAAAACTTCACATGGGAAATCTGCTTAGTTTACGCAGCCCCTGCGTGACGGACTTTTTTTTTTATTCAGGCCTCCCTTATAATCCCCACTCCCGTTCGAACCTAAAAAATTTAGTATAGCTTATAATCATGGAAGAATTAATGCTAATTTGCGTATAGAGTTTTGTTAAGTTCGGTTCAATCGCTGTTGCCCAATAAAATTGTTGGCTCCCACTTTTTTAGTGTGTATCTCGTTTATACTTTGTTATATTACAAAAGTTACTCTAAATAACAAAATAATCGGAAAGGAAACGAAATATCGCTTATCTTTAATTTTAGGCCTCCCTTACGATTCCACTCCTACTCCATCTGCCGGGCTGATTTGTGACGCTAAACCATCCAGGGTGTAACCCAAACGCGTAAAAAGAAATTCATTCAAATCGGTACAGCCGTTTAGGAGGAGTTCAGTGACATACACACGTACATTAGAATTATATATATATATATATATATATATATATATATATACTAATTAAAATTACCATTCCTCTTCTATTAGTCTCCTTCCATTGTTTAATACCAAGTTTGTCATTTTCCAATATTTTCAAGTAACTCCTAACATATTCATTGCTGTCAGGAAATTACCGGAATACCAACTAAACCGGTGTGGTGTCGGAATGGAATCTATTCGATGTCGGACATAGTTTTGATATTAATCATACCTCCACATCTGAGCCATTTGATTGGAATTAACTGAACATTGTAGTCAGAGATGATTGCACACCGAGAATAATGGTACTTTCGCGGGGAGGATGTAGCTCAAAGTGACTAATCATCGATTCCAGTACATAATCAAAGGGAAATCACATCTGATTAGACCGGCCGGCGAGTGTTGACTACTAGGAATCAACAATATTCACGTAATGTATACTTTGTAAACAGAACTAACGAAGCTAGCACTTCTCCAACAACTCCTTGCAAACCTGGAATCAACTAACAGGCACAGATAGTTTATGAATAATAATACAACTAGCACATTTTAGAAGGTTTGACAAACTAATAAAATTCAGTTAAACTTCTGCCAAAAATCAGTTAACGCCTACTCCTACTTTTTTAACATTAGCAATAAGCTAGAATAATATGTATATAAAAATTTAAAAAACGTGCAACATTACAAATGTTCAAATATATATTACAATTCACAGAATTAAATCTAAAGTATTAGTAAATTTACAACAAATGAAAAAGTCCCTTAGTAATAGAAGAAATTGTTTAGGTGATACAAGTTTTGGCGTAAACCCTTTGATATAGAAATTCCCCGAACAAATATGGCCGCCATTCAAAAACTATTGCCATTATAACTTGATATGATATAATGATGATTTTCAACTCCCGACATGCAAGGGCATTGTATTTAAAAAAGAATCAGATTTCCTTAAAAAAAAAAACGAAGCAACAGTGCCCTTTACATCGCGAAGTTAACGGCACTGCACTGACTTAAACACGGCACTATACTGTTACTTACAGGGTCACGGTGCAACACTGTTCTTCACACTTTACCGCACTGCAATTAAGTCGCGCTGTAGCACTGATGAGCACTTGTAGGCAACTGAGAATAAACTAACTGTCGGCCGAGCTGTATGCTATTTATAGAGAAGCGGCAACATCAAAGCTGAATTGCTTGGACTCATTGAGATCTGGACTGGTAGGGACTAAGACGGACGCGACCATATACGTGACTATCTCCATTTAATTTTTAATGTATTAGCAGATTTCCCTTAAGGGAAATCAGCTATTGAGGTCGTACTCATGACGCGATTTTCGAAAAATTTCTTCAAATGTCCATCGATCCTACCCAAGAGATGACGAAAATGAGGTCCGTTCAAAACTATATATATAAATATATATATATATATATATATATATATATATATATAGATATATATATATATATATATTTATTTATTTATTTGTCTGTTAACACTCTAGCGGTCGCAATTTTTGTTTAATCGTCACAAAACTTGGTAATTATATCGTTTTATGTAAAAAAGGAAGATAAATTTAGTTAATAGCTGAAATCGGATAAGTGGGAGGGGGGGGGGTGTTAGAGGGGGGATTTTAAGAAATTCGAAAAATCTCCGTTATTATGCATCGGATCGAAAAATTTGTATAGACTCAACTTATTGCAAATTAAATTTACTATAAATATTGTTCTATACATTTATTCTGTATCTTGAATATTGACCGAGATATTTACATTTGTATTCTGTGTGTTGTCGCCAGGATTCGGCTATGTTCGGACTTTCCGCCGAGAGCTCTGGCGGCCGTTTCCTTAACTATTCGTTCCTTGTGAATAGGTTTAGAGGTTTCTTACTAGTACAGTTGTTATTAGGCAGATTCCTCTACTGTAAAACTTCACGTGGGAAATCTGATTAGTTTACGCAGCCCCTGCGTGACGGACTTTTTCATTTTCGCGACACTATGTTATTAGGTAAATAAAATTATGATAGAAAAAAAAATAATAAAAATTACGTAGGGTTCTAGTGAGTTGAAATGAGGGACTAATGAGCTGAAAATATATTACATATGCAGCTTACCTACTGCTGAAACGTTAAGAAGACGTTGACTTCTCAAATCCCCCTCTGGAAGTAATGCGATTTTCAGTTCGAACTGTTGAACCGTTAAACATTTAATGTCCAGCTTGAATTACAAGTCCTGTCGACATAGACATCTTATTGGTGGAAAATGGGAAATAAAGTGTAGAAACATCAGCAGTGAGTCCAGGGCGCTGGAAATCGGATTAAACTCTTAACTACTGCGTCAACATTAGGTGCTAGAAGGAAGAAAAGTTACTAACGCTAAGACTTGTAGTAATTTAGTAGAATTAGTACCTTCTCCCACCAGTCCAACCACTACTATTTTATCTTCTTTTCAGCACCTGAATGGAAGTACCGAAAGGCTTTGTGCTTTGATAAAGAAACTAAGTGGGAAGACACTCGCTACTGGATCTATCCGAAATGCATTTCGTTTTAAAACAAATCTGTGAAAGCATTATTTCCTAGAGCCTTGCACAACCAGGTGAGAATAGAATAAATGAGAGAATGGACTCATTATATTATGAGGCATAGGGAAAACTGGGAGCAGTGAAATTAAATTTTACATTATAGGTAACTTACAAAGAGAAAGCACGTTCAAAGGGGAGTTCACATCCAATCAATATTGTGCTCTTCATTTACAATTTAACTTTGTGAGTTAAGTTTAAGAAAAAGAAGAAAACTTTCTGAACTCAGATTCATAAAGCAGTTCATTACGGTTGCTTTTAATATAGTTAGCTTGGCGCGTAGAAAATGACTCACAAAGAATGATTACAATTTCTTGATGCATGGAGAACCTTATAAATTTATTAACTAATAGAAATGAAGCGATCAGCAATGCCAAATCTGAGACATCATATTTTATAATTAAAATAGATTCATCCCTTGAAATAAATATTTATTGATGTTCGTGAAGTATTTTATTACAAAATATGTAATATAATAACGATTGAATGTCACTTTGGCGTAATAAAATATAATTCGAATGGCTAATAAAAAACTTATATTGGGATTGGGGCAAAGGAATGCCAAGAATAATTATTATCTGTTGAATATAAGTATGTTGTGGAATCCTAAATATTTATTTTTCGCATTTATGACGAGTATTATTGGTTGCCACTGGAAAAATAAATAAAAATACAGCTTGCATACTCAGGTTTTCTGTTTTATAACTGTACGCATCTTTATTTGTATATTAATTATTTTATCCGATTTGAAAATGATAAAACACAAAAAGAAATTCATAATTAATAACATAATTACATTTTTTTTTGTGAGACAGTTTGAAGGAATGCCAAGAATAATTATTAATTGTTGAATTTATGTATGTTGTGGGATCCTAAATATTTATTTTTTTGCATTTATGAAGAGTGTTATTGATTGGCAACATAATGATGGGAGGGAAAAACATACATTGTGTTATTAATTATTTTGAACGAATTAAACGTGTTAAATAAGCACGAGATTTAATAAATATTATTTTTGTCAGGGGATTTGAAAGAATATACATCAACTAAATAATTTAAAAATATGTTGTTACTTGAATAAAGTTATAATAGCAAAAAAAAGTAGTAAAAATTACTTAGGGTTCTAGTGAGTTGAAATGAGAGACTAATGGACTGAAATTATATTACATATGCAGCTTACCTACAGCTGAAACGTTAAGAAGATAGTGGAACATAACGGGTAAGAAACAGGAATACGAGGAAATAGGAAAACAAATAAAGGAAATTGGCTAATTTCACCGTTCTGGCTCATCTGAACAGCTATCAGGAGCAAGCTCTTGATAATTCTACCGCCAGACGTTGAGGAGATGGAATTCCAATTTTTCGGATGGCGGCCATCTATGAGCATCTCATAAAGCAAAGAGGGCTTTACCTGACTTCACTGAACGCATGGAATGAAATTAAAACTCATAACGTTTCACCTTATTGAACGTTTAGCCTCATGAACATTCTACATTCTAACGGACTCATTCAGAAGGATTCAAACAAAGCAGGAGAAAAGAAGTGCGACACATTCAAATACCAAGTATTGGTCGCGGGTAATCTGAAACAACATCTAATGATGTAATCTGGTTCAGGAAAGACGAGTTGCTGGCAGCGGTTGTTTCAGAGATTACTAAATCATAAGAACCGCATCAATTATAAGCAATTTGATTCTGTCTTTCAATAATTAACTTACTTAATTATACACAAATAAAAATGTTCTTCTTATTATGGTCTCAATATTATTTATATATTCTTCAAATTTTATGGCAAGGGTCTCCAATAAAAATCATTTATTTCGGCGCAAACTTTATTTCAATTGCCCTACATGTTGCTACCTCTTCAGGGGCTATACCTTCCTTTTAATTGTTTTTTACTATTTTGCAATAAAATGTGAGCATTGAGTTTATTATTTTTTCTTCTCAGATTGTGATTTACCGCTATAAAATCATAGATTTAAATTTTGACGCGAAATAATCGAGTTCAAGTTTGACTTGTAAATAATCGATTTTTAATCAGCTGACATAACCTACGTCGGGTACCTCTCAGTAGCATCTACCTCCTCTGTGAGGACAGTCGCAACGTAATGTAAAAGGTAAAAGAGCACAGAAATGTAAGTAGCAATTTATAATTATATTTAATAAATATATCATTAACATACGCATGCCCAGTCTGGCTGGGCATCAGCAACACACACAAAAAGAGACTCCATTCCTTCCAGAGCAAAGTACTTCAGATAGCGGCGAATGCTCCCTGGTTTGTTAGGAATAGCCAAATCCACAGGGAATTGGAAGTTGTTCCTATTTCAGTACATCTTCAACAACGTGTGTGGAAATATCATGGCAACCTTCTGATGTCAAGTGGAGCAACTCATTATAATTTAGGTGCAATGACTGAAGGACGAATACGTCCGAGTTTGCACCAAAATCTCTTAATTTTATAATAACACTTTGTGTATAATACTTATGTATTGGTCCATATAAATGTATTGTTCTTTCTTTCTCCCAATAAATATATCATAGATATATTTATTTTTTCGTATATACTATATTATAAGTTTTTCCAAAACTATATTAAAGTTCTCTCTAAGTATAAATCAAAAAGGAGATAAGTTAAATTTTCGTAATCTCCTAGATAGGGCCGATGGTCATTAGTCCATTTTTCGAAAATCGCATAGTGAGTAAAATACTGGTTTCCCTTGAAGGAAATCTGCTAACACAGTACTTCCTTATAGGGAGATTCGCTAAAACGTGGACTTAGTCACGTCAGTTCATATTTCACCTTTACCTCTAATTAGCCCTGTCATTGGCTGCCATAATCAGCTGAGTCAATGTCAAGTCTCCATGAAGGATCATTATCTATTCCCTTATCAATGCAACTCTACTCGTATAGTTAGTGGATTATGACCATCTCCATACTCGCTTCAATCTCCTATCTTAATCGTCCCACAGGATTAAGCCGGTACTTCTGCCTGCTCTCCTCAGGACGTGCAAGCGAAGTAATTAAAGCAGAAGATGACTTAATTGGAACAGAGGTGGTCGGCCGTTGTGGTGGATGAAGATGAAACCTTCACCACTGAACAGGGATGTAACGTAATCCCTTAAGAGGAGGGGTTTACAGGTAAATTCCATGTTGGAGTTTAGTATGTCCTTCAGAATAGCCTCATAGAAATGGTCCCTTCCGAGGCCTTTATGCTAATCATATCACCATCTACTCTAAAGAGAACGGCGCACTCTGAAGCAGAAATGCACCCACAAAATCCTCAATCCGAGTATTTACAGCACCCAAGAGACAAGTTAGTTAGAAAAGAAAATCCCATGACGGCTATAACCTCTTTCTCAGCGTAATCTTTCATGTTCTTATAGTTTCTGTTAAAATGTATGAAGAATTTAATGATTTTGTTCGAAATAAATGAATTATTATTACTTAATTAAAGTGTATTTATTTGTGTTTAGGAAATCATCGTAAAATTAGTTTTCTATGAAACCAATTGAAATGAAAAAAAAACGTAAGTGGAACTCAAAAAGTCCGTCACGCAGGAGCTGCGTAAACTAAGCAGATTTCCCACGTGAAGTTTTATAATAGAGAAATTTCAGAATAGAGAGTCAAACAGTTACGGGAAGGGCCCGAACTAGCTCTTGACGGAACTCACGACTAGACCCGAAGTTAGCCGAACTCATCTCAGAAGCTGAAAACATAAAAATGCAAACATCTCGGTTAATATTCAAGATACAGAATAAATGTATATAACATTATTTATAGTAAATTTAATATGCAATAAGATTGCTTCTATATAATTTTTCGAGGGGCTCAGGTTAGCCATGCGAGTTAAAGCGTTGACCTTTATCTCACATGGTAAACCTAGAGTGGCGAGTTCGATTCTTGCCTGGGCAAAGGAAATTATTTAGTGACAAAATTCATTAAATAACGTCCTAAAATCCCACCCTGGCTAGAAAAGGGTGGTAACCTGTAGATAACCCGTCCCGATTAGCCTAAGTTGCAAAAAGTGGGCGTTAATAAATAATAATAATAATTTTTCGATCCGACGTATAGTAACGGAGATATTTCGAATTTTCGAAAATCCTCCCCTCTAAACCCCCCCCCTCCCACTGTTCCGATTTCAGCCATTAACGAACTTGATCTTTATTTTTGCATAAAACGTTTAAATATCGAGTTTGGTAACGATCCCTTAAGGGAAATCTGCTAAAACAAAAAAGGAACACAACAATGAACAAAATACACAACAAGGGAACAAACGTAAAGACAAAATTCAAAACTAGTTAATAACTTGAAACTTAATAGCTGAAACTTGAAAAATAGAGCCACATTTCACAATAGGGAAATCATGAATAAAATATTTAAATAATAAATAAATAGATAAATGAACAAATAAAATAAAATAGGTCTCCTAAATTAATAAAATAAATTTAAAATAATTAAGGTTTAGATAAAATAAAAACTGGCACAAGTGGCAACACAAAACTCTGTACCTCCCTAATCGAGTGAGTGTACATTCACATATTTACACTTGCTCCGCCACAATTAGGAAATTTGAAAATATATTTTTAAAAGCAAATATTAATTGTAAATGTAGTATATTTAACTTTTTGTGTAAATGTTAATGTCCTTTAAGTACTGAAGTATAGTTGGTATATATGGGCAACCTTCAGTGAAAAAGTTATGTAGGGCGTGTGTAAAACAAAAACTGCTGGTTTCTGAATTTGCAAAAAGGTTAGTTACGTAACGTTTTTTGATTCATCTTATAATAACAGATATATTGTTAAGTTTCCCCCACTCTCGCTGACTGAGCTCGCCATCCCCTTCTAGTCTGATTTCAGCCGTAAATGAATGCGATCTGTAGTTTTACATTTTCAAGTACTCTGGGTAAATAAAAAGTCCTGATAAAAATTATAGTCTAATATTTTGGAATAATTAAACTAACTCTCTTCTCAAGGGGAGAATATATAGACGAGGGTAGAATGAAATACACTATGTACAATGGATAAAGGCACAGACAGCATACAAATCACAGTCAGCACAAAGCAATCAAAAACACAAGGCCGGAAGTTCTTGAAACTTCACTTCTCAACAGGAGGCATATAACCCTCGACGTTTTTTCACGGCCTTCTCGTCGTTATTAGAACGACTCATTTTCAGTGGATAAATTCCTTAGTCCTACCATGGCTAGAAAAGGGTGGTTCCCTGTAGACAACCCGTCCCAATTAGCCAATGTAGCATAAAGTGGGCGTAAATAAATAAATAATACTAATAAAATAATTCGCGAATGGCCACCCACTTGGCCTACTGTCATATCCGGTAACTGGTACATAGCAATACTCAAACAAGTTGCCGCTACAATATTAATAATTGGTTGAAAGATGACCGACCGCTGAATAGGTAAATGCCTATAAAAAAGATTTCCAAAATCTCGTCGGGAGTGCAAACTGATTTCCGTTAAAAAGAATCGACTAAAAGCAAACATCGATCAGAATTAAAAAAGTCGGTGACGTAAGGGCTACGTGAACTAAGCAGATTTCCCTCGTGAAGTTTAACAACAGATAAATGATATTATTTAAATAAATTTAAAAATGAAGAAAAAAAAAGATAAATCTATATAATGGTAACACAAAAGTAGAGTCAATATCAAGTGAATAAATACAAACGATTATAAGAAACCTCCAGATGGGAAGCATCTCAAATGTAACCAAACAGGTCTCCCAACTTCTCACATGAAAGAAAAACAATAACTGAACATATCAGAATATAACATTCATTTTATTGAAAATGTGTACTACACCTAGTACTGTAATTTATAATGAATCGAAATAATATTTATCCCAATCAATCAAATTTTAATAGTCCAAGAATTTAAGACGGTGGGGGAGGGGTCACAAGAACATATTTGCATCTATCTCGTAAAATAATCGTCTATGAAAAATAATATTTGGTATTTAAGCTTCGAATAATGTGGTTTATTTACAGAGTATTGTTTATGTAACACAAGTAAAAGTGGAGGTTTACTGAAGGCTGAAATTGAAAAATGCAAATATCTTCGATATTCAAGATAGAGAATAAATGTATAAAACAATATTTTTAGTAAATTTAATTTTCAATAAGATGACTGATATAAAATTTTTCGATCTGACGTATCGTAACAGTGATATTTCGATTTCTCGAAATCCCTCCCCTCTAAACCACCCTCCACTGGTCCGAATTCAGCCGTTAACGAACTTGATCTTTCTTTTTACATAAAACGACTAAATATCGAGTTTCTTTCTTCTTGAAACTCGCGTCATGAGTACGACCTCAATAGCTGATTTCCCTTGAGGTAAATCTGGTAAAAGGTATTTTTTTGTTATCATCTGAGATTTTGTTTAATATTGTTCTTTTATAGGTATTTTCATTTAATATTTTATGTTGTTTTTGTGTTCAATATTTTTCGTTTTGTAGTCTTCTACAAGTAGTTAATAATTTAAATTTAAATGAGTGATATTGGTTATGTTGCGAAGCTTTTAAAAATAAAACTAAAATAAATATAAAAAGTTCATTAGACAAATATCCAAAACAATTGGCGAATAAAACTTGTTGACATCATGACAAATAAGTTCTTTGAAAAAAAAAGCCATTAAACAATATTGAAATCCCCTTCACACAAAAAAATAAGTAAAAAAAAGTTTCTTTTAAAATTTGACAGGAATTACTTTAATCTTGTTTTCTCTGATGACTTTTCACGGCTGAGGAAATAGCTCATTAATCGAACGGCAAAGAAGACACAAAGGAAATTAACACTCGTTAAGAGAATATAAGGCTGGAAATGGTTCTTGAAAGACGGAATGAGAAAGGGGACATTTTAAGTAAAAGAGAGGCAAAGGAATAAGATTGGCCTGTGTTTGTGAGAGTTCTTTGGAATTCCCGGCTCTCACTCAAGCATCTTAGCTTCGGGTGTAAATTCATTTCGGAAATAAGGTTTTAAAAAAATCTCACACTCTCCATGTGAGGAAATGAAAAAAACAAAACAGAAGAAAAATGTTCAGGTCTAGAAACACGAGTTGTCAAATAAGACAAAAGGAGAAATAAAAGAATTACTTCTCCGGAGAACATAAAAACTTAATCTTTATTAAATCATAAGGGAAACACATTAAAAGTGTTCTAAATGGAAAATCTGTTCTATCTGAATTTAACGATAATAACCCCACTCTACTAACGTGTTAATTTGTTATATTGAATGCAACTTCGGGACAATAGACAACCGGGTGGAATATTACTGTCGGGGCGTACGGTTAGCTTTTGCGGTAATAATAAGAAAGCATTAGATTGAAATCAAATTATTAAAAGAGATAAAATTCCTCACCTTGATTATACCGAAGCATTTACTATTCTGGTGGAAAGATGAGGGGAAATAATACAAGTCACTATTTGAGTTCTCCAAAGAATCAAGTATATATTGAATAAGTAATAACATGTAATAAACATTACAGTAAGGACCCTAATGTTATACAACTTAAACCTGAAAAGAATATTACTTTAAGGGACTAACCTTATATCTAATTGAAACAAACATTAACATGTATTGATAAAGATATTGTGAAAACAAAGAAACTTTAACTATATGAAATATGACTATACAACATAGGTAGAACAGAATGGTTACCCTAGGTTAGGTTGTAAACTTTAGTGGCAAGCCAGTAATATATGTATGTATATATATATATATATATATATATATATATATATATATATATATATATATATATACAAAATAATGATCGAAAGGTCCTATATTTATACTCATTTAACTGAGTACTCACTCATTTAACTGTCGTAGATAATGCTAGCATTATAATAAAGAAATCGGTACCTGCGGAAAACATACTTTTTATGAAGTGGATTTTTCTTCCTGTGTTCCCAATGAGATTCTGTCTTCTAGCTGGTGAATACTGGTTGCGGAGACCTTTATTTCGATGCGGCGATGAATACTATTCACACTTTTGCGGAGCCAACTACTCAAGCACGTGCACTTGACTTGAAATCAGAATCAACACTCATTGCTGCCAGCCATAAGCGAGAGGTACGTCCTGCACGCTAGCGCTGTAGTTTCAGCTCCTGGCCACCGCCTACGGCGACCCATCCATTTTGTACGGCCGGTTAGTGAACCAAGAAAGCGCGGGAGATACGACTGAACAATTACATCGTAAATATATTTATTGTAATACGTCATATGGAACGACGAATAACCATAGACTTATTGTTCTCTATAGTTTAACTTGACTTTTTAATATCTGAATGTCTCCCGCCTACTGCATAAATTTTATTTACCAATTGCCTGTGGTAGAAATACAGAAGAATAATATAAATATATAGTCTTTTAGCGGATTTCCCTTGAGGGAAATCAGCAATTGCGACTGTTCTCATGACGCGACTTTCGAAATGTTTCTTGAATGTTGATCGATAGCACCCAGGAGACGACAAAAAAAGTCCGTCACGCAGGGGCTGCGTAAACTAAGCAGATTTCCCACGTGAAGTTTTACAATAGAGAAATCTGCCTAATAACAACTGTAGTAGTAAGAAACCTCTAAACCTAAAACATTATTTAGGGCGTAATAACCCAGTAGTTTCTAGCCCCAAAAAACAGTTAACCTAACCTCTAAACCTATTCACGAGGGACGAATAGTTAAGGAAACGCCCGCCAGAGCTCTCGGCGGAAAGTCCGAACATAGCCTACTGGTGACCACACGCAGAATACAAATGCAAATATCTCGGTTAATATTCAAGATACAGAATAAATGTATAGAACAATATTTATAGTAACTTTAATTTGCAATACGATTTATTCTATACAATTTTTCGATCCGACGCATAATAACGGAGATATTTTGAAATTTCAAAAATCCCCCCTCTAAACCCTCTCCCCCTCCCACTATTCCGATTTCAGCCATTAACGAACTTGATCTTCCTTTTTACATAAAACGATTAAATTCCGAGTTTGGTAACGATCAAACAAAAATTGCGACTTCTAGAGCGTTAACAGTCAAAAATATATATATATATATATATATATATATATATATATATATATATATATATATATATATATAATAATTTTGAACGGACCTCATTTTCGTCATCTCCTGGGTAGGATCGATGGACATTTGAAGAAATTTTTCGAAACTCGCATCATGAGTACGACCTCAATAGCTGATTTCCCTTAAGGGAAATCTGCTAACAAGGATCGTTCAAAACTATATATATAGGTACTTCTCAAGTGACGTACTTTTGGTGTTACCGTTACAAAACTCGATATATAAGCGTTTCATGCAAAACTAAATATTAAGTTCGTTAACGGCTAAAATCGTATTGGTAGAGAGAGGTTTAAAGGGGGAGAATGTTAAAAATTCTAAATAAATCCGTTATAATACGTCGGTTCGAAAACTTGTCTAGAACCAATCTTATTGTAGTTCTATAAAGTTGTAATACAGATATGATCTCTAATACGAATATTAACTGTGGTATTTAGAATTTTCAATTTTCAGCCATAAGAAAACCCTCCATTCTACTCTCATAATAATAACAATAAGCTGCTATAATATGAACCCCTTTATTATAAGCTAAAATAACCAATATCGTTTTCATGGAGCTTTTATTATGTAAGACACGTGCAAATTTGTTGTGCGAAGACGTCATTAATTAAGGTTTTACGTTCTTGTTTCGAAAATGTTCATTTCGTCTAGACCTTACCTCGATATTTAACCGTTTCAGTCCATACTAAAGATCATATTTGTTATTGGCTGAAACCTGACCTGGAATAGGGGGGGGGTAATGAGATGGGGACTCAAAAATTCAAAATTCTCTATTATTAAGAGTCGGATGTTATAGAACCAATCTTGTTAAACTATTGATGTCATACAATTGTTGTTTTATGCATTTTGTCATTACTCAAGTATTAAGGTTATGGAAAAAACACCTCAAGAGCTACATATATATTTCACTTTAATGAATACAAATTTTTAATTAATTAAAGGGGTAAAATTTCCATGGATCGACATATAGTATCATCGATGCTTTATTTTTTTTAAAAAAAAAAAAATCTTGCCTCTGTGAAACGAATGAATGAATGAAATACCTGGTACTCTATAAATAAAATAAAAATACTCGAAGCAAACCTTCCTTCGAGAGGTATTTAAAATTCAACTCGGCTTCATTTAAATATAAATTAGAAGATTGAATCCGCTATTTAAAGAAAAACTTCAATATCAACTTGTTAGTACTTAAGAGTTGTGACTAAAGAAGATGCCTGGGCTAACTTTTAAAAGCAGGCTGAATACTTTAGAAGGAAGAAGTGGAGAAACCCAAGTCTCGCCGACCCCGAGAAATTCTTTGAAAATTTCAAACCAACTGTGAACTCTATCCCTTATTCAAATGGCGATATCGAAGAAGGATTTCACCTGACATATTAATTGAAAATGGAAGTTGATTATATTATTGTTTTTATTTTTGTATATTTACCTGTTCGACCAAGAAATTAGTGGGGACTGATATGTTTGTCAAGGAATAAGATGTGTAAAGGTAAGGTATTTAACAAACAAGTTAAATATCGAGTTTTGTAACTATTAAACAAAAATTGCGACCACTATAGCGTTGAGTATATATATATAGTTTTTAACTGACCTTATTTTTGTCATCTCCTGCGCAGGATAAATCGGCAATTGAAGAATTTTTTAAAAAAATTGCTTGATGAGCAAAACCTCGATAGCTTAGTTCTTAGCAGATTTTACTTAATGAAAATCTTAAGTAAAATGCCAGAATGAATATTTAGTTCTAAAACTATTAAAAAATAATTAAACCAAAAATAAATTTGAATAGCAGACAGAAAACTAAGATTTTATTCCACAACAGCATGTGTCGTTGTTGTGTCCTCTTTTAGATATTCTAATAGTCAGTCAAGGTTTTAGCAGGGAAATTAGTTATTGAGGTCCAACTGGTTACGGGACTTACGAAACATTTCCTCAAATGTCCATCGATCCTTCCTTGTAGACGGCGAAAACGAGGTCCGTTCAAAATTATACACACACACACACACACACACACACACATATATATATATATATATATATATATATATATATATATATATATCTCTATATATATATATATACACACACACATACGCGTGTCTGTTACTGCTGTAGCAGTCGCAATTCTTATTTGAGCGCAATCAAACACAATATATAAGCATCTCATGAATAACTAGCAGTCGAGTTTATTTATCGCTAAAATCGAACCAGTGGTGGGGGGGGGGGGTTAGAGGGGTGAATTTCAAAAATTCTGAATGTCTCCGTTATTATTCGTCGGATCGAAACATTGTATCGAACCAATCTTATTTTAATGTAATGTTCTATAAATGTTTTCATGCACGTTTTTTTTTCAATATCTTGATTATTAACCGAGATATTTGCATGTATTAATTTCCAATCGGACGAGCTTCATTTTCCCTTGTTTCCATAGGCTCCTTCTAATTGTTTGAGGGATTTCCAGTTGGTATTACATCTTTGTCTTATGGCCGACATCTGAGAACAATATGCCACTAATTACGCCTGTGTTTTAAGAATAATCATGGAGAACACAGGAAATTGCGGATTCAATCAAGAAGAAGTAAGAATTTTCGGACTGCATCGCCGAGAAAGTATCTTATCTGAACTTCGCAGACGGGCTCAATTCGGAAGGTTTCCTTCCGGAAAATGAGATTTCTGAACATTTAGGCCTATATTCCTCTTAATCAGATAGGAGGCAGAGAGACGCTTTTAGACAGACAGCTGTCCAGCCCAACTTGTCTTTGAGTATTGGAAAGAATGGACCAATAAAACCCATTCACAGTACAGAGTCTGTACTTAAGAAGTCTGTCACGCAGGCACTGCGTTAACTAAGCAGATTTCCCACGTGCTGGTATAACTCAATTGTGATCTATGAGTAGAACTGGGGGAGGGGGATACTAAAGCTGAAAATGAAGAAAGCGCGGTATAAATCGCTTCATAGTTGAGCTATAAAATGCATATAGTAACAAATGTAGAGCGTCAATAGTTAAAGAAGATCGGTTCTATATCATGTTACGATCCCACTCCCGATTTCTTCCAATATTTAGTATTTACTAAAGCGGTCAAATATCGAGTATGGAATAGCTCAAATAAATATTTTTGTAACAAGAACATAAAAGTTTAATTGGTGACGTCATCACACAACGAATTTCCATGTATCTCGCGTAATAAAAGTATCTTGAAAACAATATTAGGTATTTAAACTTAGATTAATGTTGTTAATAATGAAATAGCTTATGACTTGAGTAAGAGTGGGGGTTTACTGAAAGCTCCAATTATCTCGGTTAATATTCATCATACAGAAAGTACGAACATAGCTTCATTTATAAGAAATTACATTCTGAATACTATTGATTTTATACAATTTTACAATCTGACTCAATAATAACGGAGATCCATTCCATCCATTCCAAATTTTCAGAGTTCTCTTCCTTTAACTCCCGCCCCCATCCTACTGGTCCGATTCAGCCGTTAACGAATTTGATCTTTCATTTTACATAAAACGAATATATATCGAGTTTGGTGATGATAAGATAAAACTTCCCACTGCTGTATATATATATATATATATATATATATATATATATATATATATATATATGTGTGTGTGTGTGTGTGTGTGTGTGTGTGTGTCTGTTACCTCTATAACGGTAGTAAATTTTGATCATCTCCTAGGTAGGATCCATAGACATTTGATGACATTTTTCGAAAATCGCATCATGAGTACAATCTCGATAGCTGATTTCTCTTAAGGCAAATGAGCTGAAACCCGTGGAAATCAAAGTGCTGAATAAGTTATAATATGTGGTGTATTTCTAGCCAATCAGGCAAATGGGCCAGTCCATTCTAAGAATATTTTAAAGAAAAAGGTTCTTACTGCAAAACTCTTTTGTATTAAAACAAATAAGAATGATCTTTCGGCGTGTGTGCAACAAGAAAAAACGATTTTGATTTTTACGTCTCATTATATTTAGCCTCTGACTTAGAGAATGCATTTATGTTTTTAATTTAAGATCTTGAAGAATAATACAAAAAAAATTAGAAAATAAACAATAACTGACAGCATTAGACATCTCCATGATAGTAAGTCAATTAAGGTAGCTGGGGCGATATAATAACGCTCGTCCAACACTTTACAAAGGAGTAATTACTGAATTTATAATTGCATTTAAAGGCTTAATTAAATTCGAAAGTCAGTACAATGTTCTTAGAATATAATTTTAATTCCTCGAAGAACTACGAGGCTGCTAAAACTTTCATTTCCTCATTTTCAGTTAAGCCTTTACACATCCGGCCAACTCTGCTTTTTCACTGGAGTAGAAAATATTATCTTTCAGCCTGTTATACTAAAATTAGAACATTAACCACAAAGAGAGTAATTAAAAACAAATTTAATTTATGTCGTTTTTTGAAAAACAAAAGGACGTTATTAAACTAATTTCTAATTGTACCGCGTTGTACCTCTAGATATAATTGTCTATAGATTGGTACCTGTTAAGTTTTGTTTTACTATTTCCATATCGTAATAACATTGCATGTTTATGAATTATCCTTTTATTCTATATTAGTATCACTTATATAAATGCACTTGACTGTACCTTAGTCCATGTTCGCCTAATGTTTTTCTCTCTTTAAAATCAACAGTTTCGGAAAATATGTCGGTGAATAGTTTACTTCGTTAGTTTAGTCTAACAAACAGGTAAAGCCATGTGGACTGAAGTTTGTTAGTTTAGTGTTTCATTTTCCTGAGTGCTTTTTAATTAATAATTCATTTGCGTCATTTCCAATGTTCATAGCTGGTAACAAAATATTTCGGGCGTCTCATGGTGTCATGCAATAAAGGCAGCTTGGTTTCAGACTAATATATTGTACATTATTACTACAGTAATTCAAAGGTTTCAATTTAGGATATGTTTTTTAACCTATACTAAATCAGTTATGAATGTGATTCTGAATTTTTAATGTAAACATGTAACGTATTTTTGTCAAATAAAACCGAGTTCAGAGTTTCTATAACTCAATCGTTCCAGAGAGTAGATCCCATGGAGATATGGGTTGGAATCTATCTCTGCTCTGAACATGCGTCTACGTCTGCTTTGAACTCATGTAACATGGAACACGGCATATTCCATATGTCATATGGAATGTCTATCTCTGCTCTTATTATATGTCATATGGAATGTCTATCTCTGCTCTTATTATATGTCATATGGAATGTCTATCTCTGCTCTTATTATATGTCATATGGAATGTCTATCTCTGCTCTTATTATATGTCATATGGAATGTCTATCTCTTTCTTATCAGATGCCATATGGAATGTCTATCTCTGCTCTTATCATATGTTATATGGAATGTCTATCTCTTCTTTTATCAGATGCCATATTGAATGTCTATCTCTGCTCTTATCATATGTAATATGGAATGTCTATCTCTTTCTTATCAGATGCCATATGGAATGTCTATCTCTGCTTTGAACATATTTCATATGGAATGTCTATCACAGATCTTATCAGACGTCATATGGAATGTCTATGTGAGCTTTGGATATGTGTAATGTGGAATGTCTTTCTTTGCTCTCATCAGATGTCTTATGGCATGTCTATTCTGCTTTGAACATATTTCATATGGAATGTCTATCACAGATCTTATCAGATGTCTTAGGGAATGTCTATGTCTGCTTTGAACGTATGTCATATGGAAAGGCTACCTCTGCTCCTAACACATCTCATATCTAATGCTTATCACTGCTCCGAAAATATATCACATGGAATGCTTATCATATGGAATGGCTATCTCTGGTCTGAACATATGTTCCATGGAACGGATCATCTACTCCAATGAGTTAGCTTTCTGACTGATTTGCTCCATTAATCAAAAATGGGACTTCAATTGGGAGTAATCAACTAATATGTTCGTTAGTCTTGAATGAAACGGTTAAATATTGTTATGGTTTAGATCTAATGAACATTTTCTAGTATACAACGTAAAGTTTTATTGCTGACGTCATTACATTACGTATTAGAATGTATCTCAAATTAAAAAAATGCGTCAAAAACAAAACTTGGCATTTTTTGCACATGGAATAAAACGTTTCACAATAATACAACACCAATAGTTCAATCCTCACTAAAATATAAAACCAAATTTTTCTTGAGTATAACGATTTTGAAGATGTTTATTTCAATGCGTCGTATCTCATGCTTGTTTTTTATGAATCATTTTCTACCCCCCCCCCTCCTCCGTCTACGCTACATCTAAGTTTGTATTCACGAAATTTGTACAGTGTTAGTGTTGTGTTTGTCTATACAGTGATTTCTTCCGGGTTTTTTTTATTTGTTTGTTAGTTTCACTATAGCACCTCTGGTGTGATTTTGTGATTTTCGCCCCATTGTGTTTAATATAGTTTTCTTTCGTAGTATCTTGTCTCTTTTTAACTTAGATAGTTTTTAATTTTTTACCTTTATTACGCACGCTTATGGTTTTCATTTATGTTTATTAACTATTTTCTTAAATTTTATATTGGTTTTTATCCTGTACATGTTTGTTTTTTATTGTTTTTACACTGTCGAACTGGCTAAGTTTGTTATTTTGTCTTGAGGTTTCTGTTTGTCAGTAGGCACTTATGATAGAGCTCTGATTTTCCAAGGTGCACTTTGCATAAATTAAAACACTTGTTGTTCAGTCGTCTTTGAATTGAATTTCCCGCGCTCGCTTAGTTTACAAACCCGCCGCATATGGAGATCATCAAGGCGGAGGCCAATAGATAAAGATCATAAAGGCGGTGAGCAATAGCGGAAACTACGGCGCTAGCTCAAGAAGGCACCGGCTGGTTTCAAGCGGAACAGAGTTGGGCTTTGTCCCTCTCCGGGGTTGTTTCTACCGCTACAGTAATAGTGTACCCCGCTTCAGAGATAACCTCTCAGTTGGGTTTTGTCCCTCTCCAGGGACGTGTCTACCGCTACAGTAAAAGTTTACGCCGCTTCAAAGATACAGTTGAGTTGGAATTCACCCGTTACACCGTCTATTCCACTCCAGAGCAGGGGTTTGTCCACTCTCCTGTATTGGTTCTACCCCTACCGTGTAATAGTTTATCATTCATCTCCCGCAACGCTACCATCATATACGGATCACCGCAACCAGCTTTCACCAGCTAGAAGACAGAATCTCATTGGGAACACAAAATAACACCGGAAGAAGACTCCACTTCAAGGAAAGTATATGTTTCCCGCAGGTACCTACTTCTTATTAATAATAATGCTAACATTATCTACGCAAACTATTAAATGAGTACTCATATTATAGGACCGGTCGATCATTATATTGTATATATATATATATTACTGGCTTGCCGCTAAAGTATTTTATAAAGTTAAATTTCCTTTGTTTCTTTTTCAACCTCTATATCAATAAATGTTAATGTTTGGATCAATTAGACATAAGGATAGTTTCTTAATCAGCATTCCTTAGGATTTAAGTTATATACAATTAGCTGCCTACTATAAAGTGTATTATATGTTGCTTATTCAATATATACTTGATTCTTTGGAGAACTCAAATAGTGACTTGTATTATTCACCCTCATCTTTCCATAAAATAGTAAATATTTCAGTCTAATTCTCTCTTATTCTTGCCTTTAAAAAGCTTCCCGCCTTTACATTTTGGTGCCGAACCCTGAGAATAATGACTACCCCGCCCCGACATTTTGGTGCCGAAATAGCTCTATTATTATTACCGCAAAAGCTAAAAGCACGCCCTTACACCTGTAGTTGACAAGGAGTTTTTATTGATCCTGATTTGTATACTGTACCCTGAGCGTTTAAAACTACATTTTTTTTTTTTATTAGGCCGAAAAAATTAGATGCTCTTAAAAACACCATAAATTCCTCTAGTGCGCCAGAGGCGGGACAAAAAAACAACATAAATTGTGAGAGAGCCGAAGAGTTGGGTTAGGAATGCGGAATGGTATAGATCCAAAGAGGTCATAGATTCAACGGAGAACAATGTAGGCCGCCACAGAGGTTTTTTTATTTAGCTCCAAGCCCGAGGTATTGTGGCCTTCTCTCGGAGTACGGCTATTAGTCCTAACCGCACCCCACCAGACCATCCTACAATCAACAATTACTTTAAATTAAATTAACCCTGTTTAGAAATAAACGACCGTCACGCAGGGCCTGCGTTAACTAAGCAGTTTTATCACTTTATTTGCATTTATCTCAAAACGTGAATATTCTATGAGAACAATATTTGGTATTTAGGCTTCTTATAAAGTGGATCATTATATATCAGGTTCTTCTTAATATGACATGAGTAGGAGTGTGGGTTTACTCATGTCATATTAGGAAGAAGCTGATATGAGCCTAAAACTAAAAAAGTTCGTCACGCAGGGGCTGCGTAAACTAAGCATTTTTATCACGGTATTTGCGTTTATCTCAAAACATGAATATTCTATGAGAACAATATTTTGTATTTAGGATTCTAATAAAGTGGATCATTGTATATCAGGTTCTTCTTAATATGATATGAATAGGAGTGGTGTTTACTCATGTCATAATAAGAAGAAGCTGATATGAGCCTAAAACTAAAAAAGTCCGTCACGCAGGGGCTGCGTAAACTAAGCATTTTTATCACGGTATTTGCGTTTATCTCAAAACATGAATATTCTATGAGAACAATATTTTGTATTTAGGATTCTAATAAAGTGGATCATTGTATATCAGGTTCTTCTTAATATGATATGAATAGGAGTGGTGTTTACTCATGTCATAATAAGAAGAAGCTGATATGAGCCTAAAACTAAAAAAGTCCGTCACGCAGGGGCTGCGTAAACTAAGCATTTTTATCACGGTATTTTGCGTTTATCTCAAAACATGAATATTCTATGAGAACAATATTTTGTATTTAGGATTCTAATAAAGTGGATCATTGTATATCAGGTTCTTCTTAATATGATATGAATAGGAGTGGTGTTTACTCATGTCATAATAAGAAGAAGCTGATATGAGCCTAAAACTAAAAAAGTCCGTCACGCAGGGGCTGCGTAAACTAAGCATTTTTATCACGGTATTTGCGTTTATCTCAAAACGTGAATATTCTATGAGAACAATATTTTGTATTTAGGCTTCTTATAATGTGGATCATTGTATATCAGGTTCTTCTTAATATGACATGAATAGGAGTGGGGTTTACTCATGTCATAATAAGAAGAAGCTGATATGAGCCTAAAACTAAAAAAGTCCGTCACGCAGGGGCTGCGTAAACTAAGCATTTTTATCACGGTATTTGCGTTTATCTCAAAACGTGAATATTCTATGAGAACAATATTTTGTATTTAGGCTTCTTATAATGTGGATCATTGTATATCAGGTTCTTCTTAATATGACATGAGTAGGAGTGTGGGTTTACTCATGTCATATTAGGAAGAAGCTGATATGAGCCTAAAACTAAAAAAGTTCGTCACGCCTGGGCTGGGTAAACTAAGCAGATTTCCTACGTGAAATTTTACAATAGAGAAATTTCACTAGAGTCGAGTTAAGGAAACAGCCGAACTAGCTTTTGGTGGGAAAGTCACCCGTACGTAAGCCGCCCAGATTTAATAAAATTGCAAATATCTTGGTTAACATTCAAGATAGGGAATAAATGTATATAATAATATTTATAGTAAATTTAAGTTGCAATAAGATTGATTATGTACGTATTTTCGATCTGACGCATAGTAACGGATTATTTCGAATTTTCGAAAATCCTTCCTTCCCCTAAACGATTAAATATCAAGTTTGCTAACGATCAGACAAAAATTGCCATTGCTAGGGCTTTAACAGACTAATGTATATGTGTATGTATATATATATATATATATATATATATCTATATATATATATATATATATATATATATATATATATATATATAATTTTGAACGGACCTCGTCATCACCTGGGTAGGATGTATGGACATTCGAAGAAATTTTTTAAAAATCATATCACGACTACGACCTCAATAGCTGATTTCCCCAATGAGAAATCTGCTAAAAAAATCCGTCACGCATGGGCTACGTAAACTAAGCAGACTTCCCACGTCCCTGGTATTGCACATTAGTGAACAAAAAAGTAACATAACTCTCTTAATAATTGAGTTAAGAGAAAACGTAAAGAACAGCAATTGTAAAAGATCAATAGTTTAAAAAGACTTTTCCTATTACGTTTTTCGACTTAAAGGAGATATTTTGAATTTGTGTATCGCACTCTCTAACCCCCCCCCTCATATTTCTGGTCCGCTTTCCGCCCTTAAGTAATATTATTTTTAGCGTTGAAAGAAAAACTTAAATATCGAGAATGGCATAAAAAAATAAACATTTTTTAGGTAAGGATGTAAAATCTTAATTGATGACGCCATCACACAAAGAATTTGCTTGTATCTCACACAGTATAAGTCCATTTAAGACAATGTTTGGTATTTAAGCTTAGAATAAAGTGGTTCAAGTCGTAACAGCTTCGTGTTAGTATGGCATGAGTAGGAGGGGTGGTTAATTGAAGGCTGAAAACTAAACAAGTCAAATACCTCGGTTAATATTCAAGATTGAAAAATATGTATATAACGACAGATATAGGTAATTATTTATTTTATTTATTTATTTGAAGAGCTCCGCAACTAGGCGATGTCGCTCAGTTCGATTTATTTGAATTCTCTAAATTAAAATGTAGATAAAATGTTTTCAAAATTATTAAGACATAGTATAACGTACATGGAAATAAAATTAAGAAAATGTTAAAATAATGCTATATGAAACAATATAGGTAATTATACTTATATAGATAAAATATTTAGTAAGTTATTCAGCCTTTCTTATTGTTCTCCAACAGTTTAAATCAGCCATCAATTAACTCCTCCAACCACCGCCTTTGTAACGGATTTTCGGACTTAAAAATCGAAAATATGTAGTGAGGAGAGAATAATAGTGTCTCATATCAGCACGTGGGTAATATGCTGTGTTAAGGCGAGACGGACTTATTTAATTACTGAAGTAATGAAAGAGGCCATTTAAATTTGGTTATCGGGCTAATAATTGAGCATAAATAAAGAAAAAAGTCAGTCACGCAGGGGCTGCGTAAACTAAGCAGATTTTCCACATGAATGTTTACAAGTAATAAATCTACACATTGGTAACACTAAACACCAACCTGAATATTTATTATTAATATTAAGTAAATAAATACAAATGGCAATGAGAAATGTTTCTGTCAATTTTAATAATCTCCCATTGGAAAGTGTTTGAATTGTAAACAAACAGGTCTGCCAACCTTTCACAGCGCTTAACAGATAGAAAGAAATATTCTTCACGGTAAAGAAAAACAATTGAAATATATCTGAATATAACATATTAATTTTATTGAAAAATATTTACTATATCTAGTACTGTAATTTATAATCACAATAATTTTTATGACAATTACTCAAATTGTAGAAAAATAAAAGAAAGGGGGGGGGGTGTCAACAGAACGTATTTGCATACATCTCACAAACTAGAGTTCAATGAAAACAATATTTGGTATTTAACCTTAGAATGAAGTGGTTCATGATATAACAGCTTATAATTGTAATGGCATGAGTAGGAGAGGGAAGGCTGAAGGCTGAAAACTGAAAAATGCAAATATCTCGGTTAATATTCAATAATTCAAATTCAATTCAATTTAATATTTATAGTACATTTAATTTTCAATAACATTGGTTCTATACAACTTTTCGATCTGATGTATAGTAACGGCGATACTTTGAGTTTTTGAAAATCCCCTCTCTTTAAACCCCTCCCTCCTATTTATCAGGATTCATCCATACATAAAAAGGAATAAATTTTGAGTTTGGTAACGATCAAACAAAAATTGCGCGTTAACAAAGTATATCTACATATAATTTTAAATGGACCTAATTTACGTCATCTCCTGGGTAGGATCGATGGGCATTTGAAAAAATTGTTTGAAAATCACTTCATGAATAGGACCTCAATAGTTGATTTGCTTAAGGAAAATCTGCTAAAAGAAGCACACAGACGAACCCATCATGTGGGAAGACTACGGACTATCAATGTCTCCTTGCCGAATTTGCTAAGTTCGGACCATAGCACTAAGGACTTTAATATTTAGATTGCACATACGCAATTAATTACAAATTGAGTATCGATTCGTCAGATGTGTAATTTCAATTAGTCTACCCTAGTTATTGATTTAAGTACTCATCAAGGGTACTAATGGGACAATCATTCAGCCGGCCGGAAATCAAGATCCTCTGAACATTTTCATACTGAGATACCTTCGTGTGAATAAATAAAATTCAAAAAGAGTTAAGGGGAAGTGACATGAAACTGAAATTCGTTCGTTTATCGGTTTATTGTTTTAATCTGTCTGTTGATTTTCATCCTCGATGTATTAACACTCCCTTGAATATTGGATGTTAATTGGGTATCACAGAAGTTAATTGAAATTGACAAAAATGAGAATTACAGAGAACAATGAGTGGAGTACAATTAATTTGGGTTAGTACGGTAAAACCAATTGTAGAAAAGCATTTATATTGCAATAATTAATGGGTTTCTATTAAATGCAATAATAAATTCCGTCAGGCATGACTCAGTAAACTAAGATTTCCCCACCTGCTGAAGTGACACTCTGATCATCTACTCTCAATATCTATCAATAGTTCTACAGTAGTAAGAGCTATATGCAAACTGAAACTCAAATGTAAAGGAAAAATGAGATTTTTAGTGACTCAGTTACGTGTAAAATCAGAGGATTATAAAGTTGGGATTCATTGAAGGCTCAAAATTCAGAAAATGACTATACCTCGTTTAATATTTAAAATAGAGAAAATTTGTATTAAACAACAATAGTAGAAAATCAAATATTTAACATGATTGGTTCTATAAAATTTTTCGATTCCACTCATAATAACGGAGATAAAATTTTAAATTTTCGGAGTCCCCTTTTGCTTTCACTCTACACCTCCCCCCAATTCTAGTCTAATTTCACCAATTAACGAATATAAATCCTTGGTTTTGAATAAAACTGATTAAAACAAACTATGGTATAGATAAAAAAAAAACATTTACGAGTCGCGAACGTAAACTTTTAATTTGTGATGCCATCACACTATGTATTTGAATTTATCACACGCAGTAAATGTCTCTTGAAAACAATATTTGGTATTTATATTTCGGAAATCCTTCCGTACTGGCTTATTGTTAAACTGCGGGTAACAAAATGCTGAAAATTTATAAACAAGGATTTAACATTTGGGGTAGAGAAAAAATGAATAGAACATTTATAGAAAATTATATTTGCAAAAATATCCTTTATACACAATGCTTCGCTCTGGCTCATGATAACGGGGTATGGTGAATTGTCGACTTTTTAGATTTACAGAAACCGCATATATATCGAGAAAGGTCGATCGAAGAACAATTGCGACCTCTAAAGTGGTAAGGGACGTCGGAATAAATAAACACTGATAGACACTCAGTCATTCTTGTATTTGTAAAAGAACAGTATATAGAGAACTCGACACAAAAAAATATAGAAAAAACTGCAGACTGAGTAACCGTCTGGGAAGGGTAAGATAAAGCATTGTTTATACCACAGATTAGTCAATACACATTTTTAATTTATTTCAATATACTGCAAGCGATTACAGATAGGTGTGTGTGTGTGTGTGTGTGTGTGTGTGTATATATATATATATATATATATATATATATATATATATAATTTTGAATGACCTTTTTATAGCCATCTCGAGGTAGGAACGATGGAATCTAAAAATGCCTCCATGTCACCGGAAATCGCACAAAGAGTAGAATCACAATGGCTTATTTACCTCAAATGAAATCTGCTAAAATTTTTGAAAGATTTCCTCAAATGATATAAAAGAAAATGTAGTCAAATAACATTCACACTTTGGGCTCAGGTTAGCCATGTGAGTTAAACCGTTGCCTTTAATCTCCATGGTAAATCTAGAGTGGCGAGTTCGATTCCCGCCTGTGCAATAGTAATTTATTTAGTGACGAACGCATTAAATAAAATCCTTAGTCCAACCCTGGGTAGAAAAGTTCGTCGGCAGAGGCTGCGTTAACTAAGCATATTTCCTATATTTGCATTTATCTCAAAAAGTAAATGTTGACCAAAACTTGGATTTAAGCTTAGAAATATATAATTCATGATGTAATAGATCATTGTTAATATGACGTGAGTAGGAGTGGGGGTTTACTGAGAGCTGAAAACTAATAAATGCAAATATCTTGGTCAATATTCATGATATAGAAAATATTCATATAACAACATTTATGGGCAATTAAAATTGCACCAATATTGCTTCTACTCACTTTTACGAACCGACGAAGATATTTCGAATTTTTGAAATGTCTTCCCCTCCTCTCCCTTGCAGCAGCAGAGTTTCGTAACGATAAAACAATAATTGTGACCGCTACAGCGGCAACAGACAAATATATATAAACTTTTGAACGGATCTCATTTTTTGTCATCTCCTATGTAGGATCGATGGAAATTGTTCAAAAACCGCGTCATGAGTAGCTGATAGCTGATCCCCAAAGCTGATCAGCAAATAGCTGATTTCCATTAAGGGGATCTGTTAAAAGGGTGGTATCCTGTAGATAGCCTGTCCCAATAGCGTTAGTCATAGTAGCAAAAACTGAACGTTGATAAATAATAATTATAACATTCAGAAGCTTAGTTATAAGAGAAGTCACGATAACGATGAGTAGGAGTTTCCTTAAGATGAGTAAATTAAATACAAGACCCAGCGGAAATTATAGGGCAGTATATTAAAATGGATGATGGCCTAGAGGTGACAGATGGTCGGGAACTAGATAAATCTGACCGTGAGGAAACTATTTGCAGCCCAACTGCGAATTAATACAGCCCAGAGAGATATTAGCTACCCTTGTCGTAATTGTTAAAATGTAACAGCGGCTTGCTACACTTCACCTGTTGCGCCTACCCCTATTCTCCCTTTTCGGACAGTTAGCCTACGCTTATCTTCATCTAAGTTGTAAACAGTTATGCATTCGGTTGTATTACACATCTTAATTCGATGTAATAGACGTGCGAAATGTAAGGATTTCTCAATGTACTCTGCTATCCTAAATGTCTCCGGTACTAAACCAGAAATTTACTGTCTATCAGCATTTATAGTAAACTTGAACTCTAATGTATTAGTAACAAGTCTTGTATAACACTGGACTACATGAAAATCGGCCCTGACATAATTCCTGCTAATTATTTTGTAAAATGACCACCTAAATCAAAATATGACCTTATTCCTTCATTACCCACCGTTTTGGGGGGAGGCTCCTCCCCACCTATTTGTATCACATTTCGAGGGTTGAAAAGGGTTATTTTCGCCTTTAAATTTCTTCTGAGGGGTAACAGATGTGCATAAAACTAAACTATGAATATGTGTGCCAAGGACGGAAATTTAGAGGGGGGGGGGTTTACCACCTTAAATTGTAAATAATTATTAAAGATTGAATTTTCCGGAATTTCAATCTTTTTTTTTTTTTGACAAGTTGACTCTTTGATCGCTAGAAATGACTAATAAAAGATATCGCTTAACTTCCAGGGTCATAGTGACAATCGTAATCCAAATTAAAAATTGCCAAAATAAGAAAATGCCTCTGCAAACCTATTAGAGTGAGGTAATAAGAACACCAGTGTAATTAGTTGCTACTAAGGCTAATTGGGACGGGTTATCTACAGTTTACCAAGAATTTCTAGCCGGGTTGGGACTAAGGATTTTATTTAATATGTTCGTCACTAAATAAATTCCTATTGCCCAGGCCGGTGATCGAACTGGCGACTCTAGGTTCACAAGTGAGATTAGGCCAACCCTGTAACTCACATGGCTAACATAAGCCACAAAATGTTGTTATATATCTTTTTTATTGTCAATATTATCGTTACTATGTATTATTAATATTTAAAGTTTGGGGGAGGGTGAGGAGTAGTGGAACCTAGATTATGTGGAGAAGAAGAGAAAAAATTGAACGGGAAAAACCAGTTGAAATCATTTTTTTTTTCGCACACCAGTGAGTAGACCAAAGGAGAGGAACTACAATTTATCATTCTTTTTTCCTAAGAAAAATGCGAAGGATAAATATGTTACACCGATTTGTAACAAATTCGACGAAATGGCCTATTATAAAAGGAGGATTTGATCTCGACAGTCTATATTGAAGTGTGAAAAAGAAGAATTTTATAACTCTCTCCAATAAATTAATTAGCACAAACAATGTATTTACTGGGCAAATAACAGCAAGGCTCCCCTGTAAGGATTTTCAATTAACTTTAGGTCTTTATTACGAAGATGCATGAAAACTATGTGAGGTAAGTTTATTTGGATTGCCATTTCAATGTTTATAACAGTCTTAAATTGGTATGTCTATTGTATTTAGCATAATATATTCCTATAAAAAAAGTATGCGAGAGAGAGAGAGAGAGAGAGAGAGGAGAGAGAGAAGAGAGAGAGAGAGAGAGAGAGAGAGAGAGAAGAGAGAGAGAAGAGATAGAGAGTGAGAGAGAGAGACAGACTGAGAGTGAGAGGGAGAAGAAATTACTTAAAAATAAAGAACATTTAAAGACTCAAATGCATATTGGTTTTTGATCGGTCACAATCCGTAAGCTACCTAACATTCTCTCCTGTGACATAATTTTTCTTGTGTTTTATAATGTCGTTTTTCTCATGCATCAATTTCTATTGCATAGACATCTCAGCAGAGTGGTTCGTATGCAAATGTTGACCCGAAATTCACGCATTTCGTAATGTAACGGAACATGGAGTAAACCCAGTGCTATCTCAGGTGCAAGATATATAACAAAGGAATATGTCAGTATGTGTGTGTGTATGTGCCTGTAGTTGAGGTACCAATCTTGAGTAAAACTCTTTAACTTTTGTCTTTTGGATTTCAAAGTTGTTAAACTAGATAATGAAAAAGTAAATATTCCAGGACTCATTCGTCCCAGATATTTCGGATATTACACTGTAATACTCTCTCTTAGGTGCTATTTCTAATACTGAATATCTTGAAAGTATAAAATGGCGGGGATCCAATATTGATAACGTCAAACCATTTAAGAACGACATTTATTCTACCTTGATAAATAGTTTTTTTTTTTTTTTTACGTTCACACAAATCTTAATATAATAAGACATACCTTTATCCAATATGGAAGATAGAAGCCGGAACAGCATAGGAGGGCTGCGAGGAGCGACAGCATGGCCCACACCTGGCCAACCCCCGTCAGCGAGCTCCCCATCCCTGAAAAAAAAATTGATAATTAATAAAACTGAAATATGTATGGCCATATTAAAAAACTAGCTCACTCCAGCAAGGAGCCTTCCTTGCTTGGCCCTTTGAATCAGCGATGCCTTCGTCAGCGCCACAAAGTAAGGCGATTACTTCGGGGTCGCTATACGATGACTCCGGCTACGCCTCGCCACTCTGTAACTGTTAATATGTTTTTGTTACATAAATACCAGCAAAACATATTATGATTAATTGTTTTTCTTTTACATATTCAATAATCTCTTTTTTTGTTTTTTAGTTTTAATATTCGGAATTTTTTTATTTTTATAAAAACACCTATTGTACTTTTCATGATTAAGAGTATTTACAGTTAATATTTGGTTGTTCAAAGATTTATTTATTCATTCCATGGCCAGGAGAAAAGGATGCCACTAATGACTCAATACTAATGACTTAGTTATTACTATTGAGAATAATTTATCCTCACGATGTAAAGGAAGTGAAACTTGTAGAGTGATAGTAAAGTGAAGGAAGGAGAAATTGTGTTTTTATAAATTCTGATCCAAAGCCTACAAGTGATATCTGATTAAGTCATTATTGTACTATATTTGTGTTAATTTTATATTTAATGGTAATTTTTAATTCAGTGTATTACATAAGAAAAAATGCAATACTTGTAAATAGTAAAGGAGGTATTGTAGTCACGAAAGTTCCTGATTTCAACGGAATTACTCGTTTCCGCCCACCTACCCAGAAACTATTTTGATTTTTGTTTTAAATTTGAAATTCCTTATATAAAGAAACAATTCTTTGAGAAGGATGAATGTTTTGAAAATGCAAGGAATTCCAAACTTCAGCTTCAAACTTTGGTAAGTGTCCAGTGCACCACAACTCCCAAAGTACTTCTTCTGTAATAATAGTATGTCCATCAAATTTTTACTCACACTGTAAAATACTGATCGATCCCCCCCCCCACTCAAATTTGGCCGACTAAATATATCTGTACCATCTATCTTAATTCTAAGTCCAATAATCATTTCCTTCAAAACGTTGCTTTCGGCCATACACAAGCGAACCACCGAGTTTTTATGTATGAATCATTAACCCTAGATTATTAACCAATGTAAATTTTACTCATAGAAAATAGGGAAAAACATGCCGCCATTTTGGAATTGTTGCTGGCACTTCCTGGAGCCAGGTATACTTCCTCCATTTAGTAGTGTTGGAGACGTGGTCAAGCTCACTTTTGTTATCAGTCCAGTTCGGAGTGGTACATCATCAAAGTAAAGACGGTGAGTAAAATTTATGCATAGTTATTAATAAGAGAATATTATGTGCGTAATATTTACTCCCAGTTAGCAATAGAGTATTAATATTACTGGATTATTTTTTACTCATAGTTATTAATAAGAGAATATTATGTAAGTAATATTTACTCATAGTTATCAATCAACATTAGTGATTTTTTAAAATGGGTACAGTAATAGTTGTGAAATAATCCGTTATTTTTTTTTTATAATTCTGTTTTGGCAGACTGACCATTATTCTGAGAATGGAGGAGCATAGAATTACCAGTATTGAAGAATTCTGGAGAGTTTTTAATGAAGATGCCATTGATGAAGAAGAGGAAGATATACTGGAGATTAATTCAGATGACGGTGACGCAGATCCTGATTATATTCCTGGAGATGAGGATACATGTCAGGAGAAGGATATTGAAGAGCAGGTAGTACTTTCTATAATGGATTGTGAGAATGGAGAGGTTTTAAGGCCATTGAAGGAAATCGAAGTCGGAGAAAGAGGGGAAACACCTACGCACTCACTAAATGAAGCCCAATTACAAACTACGAAAGGTCCAAAGAAATTTTGTTCATACAAGAAGAGGAGGTATATAACTACATGTTGCGTAAAATGTTCTAAATACATATGTAGTGAGCACCAAGTAAAATTCTGTTCGGAATGTGGATCAATTTAAAATTGTTTTTACTCATTTTATATTGTATTATTTAATTTTTCAATTTATTTGCACCTATATTTGTAAGTATGTTAACAATTAAATAAACTGAGGTTATAAAAACATGTCTAGCGATCTATTTCCAGTCTATTCCAACTAGGAGTAAAATGTACTCATAGTTAGTAATACACAAATACGGATTAAGGTTAGTATTCTAGGGTTAAAATTTTGAAAATTCTTTGAATTGCAGCTGGTGAATTCCTTCGTTTTCCAATTTGAATCTCAGTTGTCTACACTTTTAGGGGAGCAAAGCACGAAATTGATAATACATATGTTACCATCATCATTTAATTTTAAAAAAAATGTACAGTCTAAAATGGTGACTTCGAAGTTCTGCAGTGCATTTTGCACATAGACTTGATATTGGCACAGTAATAGAAATTATTACTAACATGAAAACAGGTCTTTATTACAGTAAGTCTTCCTACCAATTGCTTTATTAAAGCAGAAGGCCTTTCGGCACTATCCTGCAATTATCAGGTGCTAACAAACAAACATAAAAGAAAATAAAGAAGAGTTTGTAAGCACCTGATAATTGCAAGTTAGTGCCGAAAAGCTTTGTGCCTTAATAAAGAAATCGGTGGAAGACTTACAGTTATTAAGACCTGTTTCCCAGATCTGCACTCCCACATCCAGTAACATACGAATAAATATAATAACTTGTTCAAGGTATTACAAATTAACCAATTATATGTATAAATACTATATAAAGAAATTTCAAACCTTATAGATAAGTCGTTCAATTTATAAACGAAAAGTAAAGGAAATATAATTTACTCAAGACAAACGATTGAAGAGTTGGAGCACAGTATAACCCTATTAGATTAGGCGTTGTTCTTAATAAACTTGATAAACCTAGGTCAATTAGTTCGATTCCCACGCGATAAGTAGGAATTTATTTAGAACGAACTTGCTTAAAAAAATCCTGAGTCCCATTTTGTCTCGAAAATGACGGTATTCTGTGGATAACCCGTCTCGAGTAAGCTCAGAAGCAAAGAGTGGACATTAATAAATAACAACAAATGACAAAATATTGATGATTAATGATTAAGAGTAGTAACTTATTTTGAGAGTGTTGAGTGTATATGTCCAACTGGGAGTTAATAAAATAATATATAATTACAGAATAATAGCTCCTCATGACTCAAACAATAAAAAAATGGAGATTACAAATATATAAATTAATAAAAATATCATAACAAATCCATTTCTCAGTAGTTAGCCTTAAAGAAACGGGACTGTAATAAAGAAAAGGGATAAAGGTCAAAATCTGAAGAGAAATAAGGAAAGTTCCCCTATCGCCGCCAGGGCTCCTTGGAGAAATAAAGCATAATTAGGAAATGAAATAGTACCAGAAACCCATACTGCTTGTGTCTTCAAGGGAAAAGGATTCCCACAGAACGAGAGATGGTCCCTGCAACACAACCGAAATCCGGAGGACTGAGATAACAACAATGAGATAACTTCTCACAATCAACGTCCTTGGTAGAATGACGAGGAGGCTAGAGAGTGGGTGTAATGGTTACTAAATAGAAACAGCGCCAAATTCAATTAAATTTAAATTATAGACTAGAAACAAAGAATAAATTTGATTGTTTCTTACAAATAGTTGTCCTACGTAATGATAATAAAAAAAATATTTTGATTAGAAAAAAAATAACGAACAGTGACTGATGACTAAAAATTTGACGAGTAATGAATGATGGCAATTACAATCAATACTCATTATTATTCTGTGAAAAATTATTTGCTCAAGTAATTGCCCAACACTGGTCTCTAAGTAATCAGTATGTTAAGTTGATTTTATATTCCTCAAAAAGCTGAGATGGAGCGAAACGTATGGTTTGCAAAGAAAGGTTATAAAAGGAAAAAGACTTTTATTTATATATATATATTTAATTCTACTGTATGTGTGCATGTCACTGAACTCCTCCTAAACGGTTGGGCCGATTTGAATGATTTTTTTTGTATGTGTTTGGGAGACGCTCTGAATAGTTTATTTTCACAAATCAGCCCGGCAGATGGAGCAGGAGTGGGGGTTGTAAGGGAGGGCTAAAATTATAAATAGTGATATTTCGTTTCATATTGGTTTTTCGGCAAATATGCACAGGATAAAAGTTGTTTATTTAGTCATTTAGAGTAACTTTTGTTATATTCACTTTTACAACGAAATAACAATGTATAAACGAGATATACACTAAAAAATTAAAGTGGGAGCCCACAATTTTATTGGGCACTAACGATTGAACCGAACTTAACAAAACTCTATATGTAAATTAGCATTAATTATTCCATGATTATAAGCTATGTTAATTTTTTTGTTTCGGACGAGAGTGGGGGTTATAAGGTAGGCCTGAATAAAAAATTCGCGATATTTCATTTTCTATTTGTTTTTAGACAAACGTGCACATAAACAAATTGTTTTTCGTGTTATTAAATGTAGCTTTTGTTTTAAACATAATATTATTAAATTTAATATAGTAATCACTTGAAATATCATGCAGGACAACGTCTGTCGGGTCCGCTAGTAATTGTATATAAATCCAATATTAAATTAGATTGAGTCACTAATTTCAGAATATAATATATAAGTCATATATTTCAGAATTAAAAGATGGAGTATTAGTAATCTGCTCCTTAAAGCAGATGATAGGATAAAGGATATATATTATGATATTCCCAACCAACATTATGCTTAGTAATTTCATAGCAGTTGAACTCTGCACGAAATTATGTTGGCTACTCCCATAGAAAGCCGGGAAGGAGGAGGTTTCAGCCAGTTGCAAACTACTGAATCTTTGATCTGGTGTCTTGTTAATACAGCCTTGTGTAACTTACCAGAAGACCTTTGATCCTAGTCGGCTCCATGGAACTTTGAGTAATTAAACAGCCTATTAACTAACCTTAACTGAAACTGGTTTCAGTAAGCACTCCAACGAAGAAACGAGAAATATAATAAAACAAATTGTTTAGGTTGATATTCCCCAACAAGTTGTTAAACTTAATGTAGCATGAGTAATTATAATAAAAGGCTGATTGTGATTTAAAGTCTGTCACTCAGAGGCAGCCCAAATTCAGCAGATTACCCATGTGCTAGTGTAGTTATTTTGATTAACTTAATAGGGCATCATTAAAATATATAGAAGTAAAATATTATTTTATCAGTAATTCTATTCTATTCTTTTTCATTTTATTTATGTATTTCTCCCTTCTCTGCTGCGACCAGCTACTCTTTATATCACGACGGCCTGGTACACAACCTTTCGATAGCGAGAGACAGGCCGGCCGTCACATTTGGTCCTCCGGGCCGGATTGCAGCAGATAAGTATTAAAACATTATTATTCAATTTTATGTGACCTTTTGTTTACATAATATTCATATATTTATGTACCCCATAGGTTCGCCTCGCATGACGCCCACTGCGTAATTTTCAGTCTTAATTTATTTAATAATTTATTCAATAATTTATTTTCTTCTCTGTCTTTTCGCTTCATCCTTGGTCCCTCAACATGGATAATCTTGATTCTCAAACTGTGGCCCACAAGTGGCTGATTGTGATGAAATGATTTAAAGTCTGTCACTCATAGGCTGCGCAAATTCAGCAGATTAAGCCTGTGCTAGTATGAGATAAGTAAAAATCCGATGAGTACACGTGGGAATTACAGAGTGTTGAATAAAGAAAATACTAATAACTCTTAATAATCTAATAATAAATGATGTAATAATAACTCTTAATAATCTAATAATAAATGATCTAATAATAACTCTTAATAATCTAATAATAAATGATCTAATAATAACTCTTAATAATCTAATAATAAATGATCTAATAATAACTCTTAATAATCTAATAATAAATGATCTAATAATAACTCTTAATAATCTAATAATAAATGATCTAATAATAACTCTTAATAATCTAATAATAAATGATCTAATAATAACTCTTAATAAACTAATAATAAATGATCTAATAATAACTCTTAATAATCTAATAATAAATGATCTAATAATAACTCTTAATAATCTAATAATAAATTATCTAATAATAACTCTTAATAATCTAATAATAAATGATCTAATAATAACTCTTAATAATCTAATAATAAATGATCTAATAATAACTCTTAATAAACTAATAATAAATGATCTAATAATAAATCTTAATAATCTAATAATAAATGATCTAATAATAACTCTTAATAATCTAATAATGAGTTACAAATAAATGCATAGAGCAACAATTGTAGAGCACCAATACTTTAACAAGATTGGTTGTATAAATATTAGTAAATTTATACAATATATAAATTAAAGAACAGCCAAGGCGTGCATGAAGGAATAAATATATTATTCCAACTACCCCCTAAACTTGCCATTCACCATCGTTGTGAGGAATAAACCAAATAAATAAAAAATGGCTGTATAACACTTCGATCAGACTTATAATAAAGGAGATATTTTGAAATGTCCATTTTTTATCCTCTCTACATTAACGACTTATAACTTTACGATTAAATATCGAGTATGATAAAGATCAAATAAATAAAGCCTCAAAATATTAATTGTTGAGGCCCACACTACATATTGGCTTGTATCTCACGAAAGGGTTATATGAAAAAAATACTTTGTATTTAAGCTTCGGATAAAGTGGTTCATGATATAACAGCTTATAGCAGTTAATATGCCTCGAGTAGAATTGGGGTTTGCTGTGGACTGAAAACTAAAAAATGCAAATACCACTGGTAATAGTCAAGATAGTGCAAAGCATATACATCAACACGTATGGAACATTAAATTTACAATATGAATGGCTCTATACTATATATCTATCAGATGTAAAATTTAGGACGGACATATTTAGAATTTTTGAAAACTCCTCTCCCATCCCTTTCCCACTATTCCGATTTTAGCAATTAATGAACTTGATCTTCATTTTTAGATAAAATGTTTCAATATCAAGTTCGGTAACGATCATACAAACATTGCAACCACTAGAGTTTTATATATATATATATAAAACAAATAATTGAACTGCCCCCTTATCTGTCTTATTTAAGGTAATTATTACCATTATAATACATACTATATCAAATTCTTTTCTGTTGGAGATGTTACTGAGGAAGCAGCTTAAGTCAACTTTATTATAAGTAACTTTATAAAAAAATGGAAATTCATTATCCATATAGACGCTATTAGAATCTTAGTTGATATTTTCCTAAGTTCTTTCGTCTTTATACTAAGTTCTTGAAGAAATCATGCAGTCGACTTGTGTATATAACTCCCCTTGATCAAGACAGTTCTCCTTAAAGAATGTATTTCTCCTTAAAATATGGACATCATTGAGTGTAGATGTTTATTTTTTCTAATTTTGCTACTTCTGATTGTTTTTGTAGATGATTTTAACAGATTTCCCTTAATCAGCTTCAGGGAAATCAGCTATTGAGGTCGTACTCATGACGCTATTTTCGAAAAATTTCTTCAAATGTCCATCGATCCTACCCAGGAGATGACGAAAATGAGGTCCGTTCAAAATTGTATATATATATATATATATATATATATATATATATATATATATATATATATATGTCTGTTAACGCTCTAGCTGTCGTAACTTTTGTTTGATCGTTACCAAACTCGACATTTACACGTTTTATGCAAAAAGACAGATCAAGTTCGTTAATGGCTGAATCGGACCAGAGGGAGGGGGGTTTAGAGGGGGGATTTTTCGAAAATTCGAAATATCTCCGGTACCAGACGTCGGAAAAAAATTTGTATATACCCAATCTTATTGTAAATTAAATTTTCTATAAATATTGTTTTATACATTTATTCTCTATCCTGTATATTAACCGAGATATTTGCCTTTTTAATAAATTTGGGCCAATAACGGACATTTACCCGCCAAAAGCTAGTTCGACCTTAGCTAGTTCCTTATTTTGAATCGAACTGTCGAAACGATAATTATACCCCCGTGTCTTCTTCTCTTGGAATGGCAACAATATCGGCTCTTCTAATGGACCCATCTGTTGAAGTACAACCAACTTCCTCGTATATTTCAAACACTGGGTGGTGCATTTTCAAAAGTCGTGGAATTTCTGAACGTACCTTATGATGTCGGGAAATGCGCATTTGATCGCCCCATTGAAATAAATACTATATATATATATATATATATATATATATATATATATATATATATATATATATATACAGTATTATACGGATCAAATTTTCGTCATCCCCAGAGTATGGCCGATAGACGAGGAAATCTGTTGAAACTCGCGTCATGAGAACAACATAAATGGCTAAAAGATAACCAAGTACCGTCATCAATAGCGCTGGTTCATTATACTGAGCCTCTATTGAAAGATAAAATGAGAAAACGTGGGAGAGTAGAGTTTATTAGGAGGAAAAGCGTGAAAGGGAGGGAAACGATGGAAAGGGAGCAGAACCGTCGGAAGAGACTGGAGATGACAGGAGAAAGTGATAAGAACACTGGTTGGATGTCGTTCGCATTGACTTCTTATCAGGAAGGCTATAGGTTTCAAGGCTCAAGCAAGGGCCTGTCCATCCAGCAACTAGCCCTTCATACTCAAGGCTATCCGTTCATTCTTCTATCGCGGGGGTTCCACACAATTGTCTAAAGTTTAGGATGATACCTAGATAGATTTCAAAATAACTCTACATAGTACAAGCAGTATCTGAAATGGACACAGCTAATTTAAATAGCCAATAAAGGTCAATTTTAGCTGATTTCCTTTAAGTTCGAGTTCGTTAACAGCTGAAATCGGACATGGGGAAGGGGGGTTTAGGGAGGGAAGGTTTGAAAATTCGAAATATCTACGATACTGTACGTCGGATCGACAAATTGTACGGAATCAATCTTATTGCAAAGGTATTAATCAATAAGTGGATGTTATGCACATTACAAATGTCCATCAATCTTACATAAGACATGACAATGAAGAGGCCCGTTAAATATATATATATATATATATATATATATATATATATATATATATTTGAACGGACCTCATCATTGTTGTTCAGTGGTCTTTGAATTGATAATCCCGCGCTTACTTGGCTAACTAACCCGCAGCTCAATAGAGATCACGTAGGCGGTGGCCAGGAGCAATAACTGCAGCGCTATCTGATAGAAAGGAGAGCTCGTTCCTGTAACTGAGCGCCATTGTTGATTCTGATTTCATGTTAAGTACACGTGCTGTGGTAGTTGGCTCCGCAAAAAGAGGACTAAATTTTCATCTCCCGCAACGCTAATGTCAAATAAGGATCACCGCAACCAGTTTTCACCCGCTAGAAGACAGAATCTCAATGGGAACACAAAACAACACATGAAGAAAGATCTACTTAATGGAAAATATATGTCTCCCGAAGGTACCTATTTATTATTGCAATGATAGCATTATCTCCGTAGACAATTAAATGAGTACTCATAATATAGTAATTATAATTTAGCGTTGTTGTCCATAGTACTCGAAAAAAACATAAGTATAAGCCAATGTTGTTACAAATATAACAGATGAAAGAAAGGTGTGGGCTGCTCAGTGGAGATGGGGGGATTCGTTGTGAAATTAATTTAGAAATGTTTTTAATGAAGAAAAAGAAGGAAAAAAATCAATAGACAGGGCGCCACCTACATTTTTCATGGGGGGGGGTGATAATAATAAAAACATATAACCAGGTGAAATGTAGGAAAACCAAAAAAAAAGATATGTTCTAAATTGAGATTCGAACCCAGGGCTCTTACTTTGAAAGCAGCTTTCTCTAGCTACTATGCTATACAGAACTTGCTGATAAGAAGTCCCAGCCCAGGGTGAATCTCTGAATTCTTCATTATAATTATTATGATAATAAAGGCTTCTGCCAAAATGACAATAATAATTATAGGAAAGGGGGTCATATAATAAATTAATCCGTATAGGAATAAATTATAATGAAAATGATATGAACTCTTGAACATAAAAAAAATAAATACATAAAATTGGTTAAAATTAACAAAGTAAATAAAACCAGAGAGTCCTTAAATTTACAATTAGACCTAATAATAAAATAATATAAAAAAAAGGATTATCTTCTTATTTACAAATCTAAAAAGTCATTTAGCTTGTTGACATAAAAAATAAATTTTAACTTTAATAAAACCATATTTATCTCGGTTCAGCACTGAGGGGGGGGGGGGGCAGTATTAACCCAAAATTTGGGATTTACTTGCTGTTCAACAATAAATGTATATTTCCCTTACCTGGCCAGGGTTTACTTGGTTTATAGAATTCAGCCACTTCTCCGGTTGTTCCAGGTATCGGTCTCTCCCGGGATTACTTGGAACACTCTTGAATCCTGCACTATTGGATTACTGGGCACTATTATTTTCCAGCCGAAAATCCGGACTTACAGCACCCAAATATCTTCCCGTTCCAAGGTAGAGCTCCCAGCACCTGGCGTAATCCTTCTATCCTCCCATCACATTTCTCCACCTTCCCCTTGTCTAGGCTCTCTTCCCCTCCTGTCCCTCATTATCTACTATTTAATCTAATTAACTAAACTTATTTAAAACTAAGTTCCTATACATAAACATATACCTAAACTTATATCTGCATTAATATTTAATTTTCTAACTACTACTTAACTAATCTTAAATCTAGATTCCAATATAAAATAATTCTTACAACTAACATTAATAAGCCTAGAAGGGGGGGGGGGCAGAGTAGGCCTGGCTGGTAATTTCTGTAAATTGGAGGAAAAGGGGGACTGGACGGTGGCAAAAAAAAATACAGTGTAACAATGTTTCTTTGCCATAGTTGCATAAGTTGGATATACACCAAAACACTACAACCATACTCCCAAAAATCATTGTATATCTCATTAATCTTGATAATTTAGAGCATATCCTGGTGACTTTTCGCCCTTTTTTTTCATATATGAGAGTATATGTCTATGCTTGAATATAGCAATGAATAAAACAAAACTTCTGAGCCGTAAACTATTCAATAAAGTAGAATATTCCCGAACACTTCTCAGTCATACTCGCAATTAAGCAGATTTCTCACATGCATTTGTATTTGTCTCAAAAAGATTTTCTTTATGGTCGATTACCTGTTAAAAACGACTATGGAACTTTATTCTATAACTTAAAAAATTCTATTAGCAGATTTCCCTTAAGGGGCTTTTGAGGTCAACAAATGACGCGATTTTCGAAAAAATTCTTCAAATGTTCATCGATCCTACCCAGGGGATGACGAAAATGAGGTCCGTTCAAAACTATATATATATATATATATATATATATATATATATATATATATATATATATATATATTTGTCTGTTAACACTCTAGCGGTCGCAATTTTTGTTTAATCGTCACTAAACTCGGTATTTAATCGTTTTTTGTAAAAAGGAAGATCAAGTTCGTTGACGGCTGAAATCCGACCAGTGGGAGAGGGGGTTTAGAGGGGGGATTTTTGAAAATTCGAAATACCTCCGTTACTATACGTCGGAGCGAAAAATTGTATATAATCAATCTTATTGCAAATTAAATTTACTTTAAATATTGCTATATACATTTATTCTCTATCTTGGATATTAACCGAGATATTTGCATTTGTATTAAGTGTAACGGACGAGCTATGGTTCCCACCGAAAGCTAGTTCGGGCGCTTCCGTAACTGATCGTCACTCGTATGGAGATTTCTTTATTATATAACTTCACGTGGGAAATTTGCTTAGTTTACGCAGCCCCTGCGTTACGGACTATTTATTTTTTTTTCGATAAATGTCAGGAATGAAAAAATATTGAAAAAGCGTTGTTCTCTTAAGTTGAATTTTCAGTTCTATTTTTCAATTGCTTGGAACAAATTTTTTGGAAAGAGTTTCCTTTTTTCTTTTAATAAATAAAGTAGTAATGTATGGAACATAATCACATAAGAATAAGATCGGAAAACGACAACGACGAATTAAATGAATACTGTAATAAGATTTACTTTAGCGGCAAGTTCGTGAAACTTTTAAGAGAATTGTCAATAAACTATCCCCCTTCGAAGCCGTAAAAGGCGAGCCATGTTGATGATGGCTTGAACGCTAGACGTCCTTATGAGAAGTGCCGTAAACAAGCTGAGCTAGCAAATCGCCACTTCTGATAGTCTGTTTATGAACCAAGATATATGGCAGCCGTTTTACGAGCACCCATAAAGTCGAAGCTCACAACTATAGAATAATATGCTTTCAAGAAAGGGATAAGATTAAAATTCCGCTATCTGCCAATGTCGGAAGACTATTACAGATGTAATCCAAAAAAAAAACGTCGTGCAGGTGCTGCGTAAACTGAGCTGATTTTTCAAGCACTGGAATATCATACGCTGATGATCTCGTCATCTCGTCAATATTTCTACCTACGATCGATTATTTACACTTTTTTTTTTTACCTGCATCAGAATAAATGAGACAATTCGAGATTTCATTCATTCCCCCTCTACGACATCCTTACATGTTTCTTAGTTTATTTGCCATCTCTTCAGGGGCTATCCCTTTATAAAAGAATATATAAAAAATTATTTTTAACATTAATTTAACACTCCCCTTAATAGCTCTTTTGCTATATATTGTATTAGTAAGTGCCTACATCTATGATATATTTATTAAATCTAATTATAAATTGCTACTTACATTTCTGATGTGCTCGTTTACATTTTACATTACGTTACGACTGTCCTCGCAGAGAAGGTAGATGGTACTGGGAGGTTCCAAAGGTAGGTTAAGTCAGCTGACTACAAATCAATTATTTACAAGTCAATCTTGAACTCGATTATTTCGCGCCATAATTTACAATCGATTAATTTAAGATGAAAATGTATTAGAATATATGATTGAGATATTTGATTTCTGTTTTTATTTTTTATTTTGTTGGTTACTGCCCTTTTTCTATTTTTTATTATGTGAATGTTCTCTTTTATTTTCCGTTTAGTATTATTTCTTCCCTCTTCAATTATTTTTATATATAAATAAAGCATTTTATTTTCAATATTGTCTATACTTTTACGTGTTGCTTTAACCTTTTATTAATTTATTTTATTGGAGACCCTTGCCATATAATTTTAAGAATATATAAATAATATTGGGTGCAGAATAAGAAGAAGACGAATCACGTAGTATAGAATTAAAATCTTACTTGATGGCTTACACAGAAATTACTTGCTCATATCACACAATGTTTTTATGGTTCAAATAAAGTGGGTCGTGATATGCAGCTTATTGTTAATATTACATTAATAGAACAGTGGATTTATTTAGCTAGAAAAGTAAAAAATGCAGATAGCTCGGTTAATATTAAAGATAGAGAAAACAGGAGAACACAGAGAAATTCAACCTTCTAAACACCTCCTAAAAGTCCATTAAAGAAATTCATCTTTAGTTTTACAAAGAATGTATAAATGTCACGTATGGTAGCGTTCAAAAACAAGTTTTTTCAACGGCTAGAGCGTTAACAGTCACACACACACACACACACACACACACACACACACACACACACATGCACACACACACTGAGTCTATCTGTGAGGATATTGAATGAATATTTGGGTTGCACTTAATATTTATTATTTCCTGTGTATATCAACATCGGAGCCAGAAATCATAACCTCTGTAATTGGCTTATGTAAATATGTTTAATTCTTCTTATGAAGGTTAAAATGTCACATATCTTAATACTGAGGTAAGTTTTTGGTTTGGAAATTTATAAAAACTTGTGAATTACGTTCTCAAAATTTTAAGAATTTAGTTATCTGAGCTGTGAATTATTGTTTTTAAGCAGAAACTAAAATGTATAAATAATCTAAATTAGATATGAAGGTTGAATCAGTTCTTTGTATCCTCACCTTCTTGCAGACAATATAATACTTACACGTGAAAAACTTTATAAACGAACAGGATTTTTCCTTCTAAGAAATAAAGGCTTCTGAAAGTCTCCGTGAGGGAAGATCCACGCCAGAAAAACTCCAGTAAAAAGCCTTTTGACAGGGCCAAGTCAGCCATTTCTTTCATTAACCTAAGTGACATTGCCTTTACAGAAAAAAAAGGGTAAAAAGTAACATCCTTTATTCAATAGACCATATTATCCGATTGCACTTTTTCCATCAATATTTTGGGCCATTGCTGAATATGGTGTGTGAAACTCGTAGCTGATTGTCCAAGTAAGGTACGACTAATTCCATTCAGAATGGCGATTAAAGGAGTGATTAAATGTTCCAAAGAAATTTATTTCTTTGTGTATAGATAATAGTATAACGTACATCTGTACTGCTTTTTTCACGAAAAGACGCTTGGACGTCAGAACCATGTATAATCAACTGTACAATGGGAGTAAATAATATTGGCGTATCGAAAAGTATCATCCGATTTTGCTCGTCTGTATTTTGACTACTACTAAACATATACATTTCTTTTTTTTATAAACCCCCAAAACTTTGTTTTCAGTACTTTTCATTGATGTTCAATATGCCCATCACAAACAACCTGTTATTCGGTATTGTTCATGGCTTCATCTAATGCTCTCTGCTGTAGAAGGATCAACAAGCATACGTAGTAAGAACCACTGAGCAGTTACTCGCACTGGGAAAATTGTAGAACACAAAAAACTTTTTCAGTTGTCCAGACGCCATTTTAACAAGAAAAGAAGTAAAGGTTCTCTCATGCACACTGATTCTACCTAGCGGGAACCATGTATAAGGTTTCATCTTTCCATCAGTAGGTTGTTCACGCACAATTTCAAATAAAAGAACAGTTAGGTATGATTTTTTGAAACTGGTTACAAAAACCAATGGTTCCACAACCAGCATCTTTTTAAAAACCTATTTACTGGCATATCATCTACTATCACACTCATACTTGAAGAACAAACAATACAAACCGATTTGTAGATGCTGTAATGTGCCTTTGACAGTTAAGCATATACTGACTGACTGCAGACAACGCAATTACTTAGAGATACCACACGATTTACACTAACCACTAACAAAGGGGAATCCATACATACATACTATTCTTGAACACTTAAAGACTATACGCTTCTATTCAAAAATCTGAAAAAGTATTATATTTTTAGTTTATTATTTTTATTTTTTCAACATTTTTGGATGCAAGGTTTCTTTTATTAGATTTCCCTTAAGGGAAATCATTTACTGAGGTCGTACTCATTTTGACATTTTGAAAAACGTCTTCAAATGTCCATCGATCCAACCCAGGAGACATCGTCCATCGTTACCAAACTCGACATTTAATCGTTTTGTGTAAAACTAAAGATCAAGTTCATCAATGGCTAAAATAATGGGGCTTGAGAGGAAAAGAGTTACTACACGTCGGATCGAAAAATTGTTTAGAGCCAATCTTATTAATTTTACTATAATGAATATTGTTGCATACATTTATTCGCTATCTTGAATATTAGCCAAGATATTTGCATTTTTATTAAGTGTGTGTGGATAACAGATGAGATGAGAACGCCTCTTTTCGGTATTATTCGACGGAAACAGCCGAAAACTAGTTCGGTCGTTCCCGTAACTGTTCGGCTCTCTTGAAATTGGTTCAGAAACGCACATAAGCTTTTACTATGTGAGGTATATGCAAATACGTTCTGTTCTTTAGTTCTTGGACTACTAAAATTTGAGTTATTAAAATATAAATTATTCTGATGCTTATAAATTGAAGTACTAGATACAGTAAATAGTTTGCAATAAAGTTAATATGTTATTCATATATATATATATATATATATATATATATATACATATATATATATCAGTAATTTTTATTCTTTCCGGTAAAAAATATGTTTATCTATCTGTTCAGGTTTGCGTGGATGACAGACCTATTTGTTTACAATTCAGAAGCCGTTTCCGTCAGTAGATTATTAAAATTAACTGAATGATTTCTAATTACCGTTTGTATTTACTCACAGTAGTGTAAAGTGTTACCAGTATGCAGATTGTTTGTTATTATTTAAGTCCACTTTATGCTACTATGGCTAATCGGGACTGACTATCTACAGGTTACAACCATTTTCTAACCAAGGTGGGCCCAAGGAGTTTATTTAATGAGTCCGTCACTAAATAAATTTCTACTGCCCAGGGCAGAAATCGAATCCGCCACTCTAGGTCCACCACGCCAAATTAAGACCAACGCCTTAACTCGCACGGCCAACCTGAGTCCCTATAGTATGCAGATTTCGCTATTGTAAAACTTCTCGTGGGAAATCTGTTTAGTTTACGCAGCACCTGCGTGACGGACGTTTTTTTAGTTTACACATACAAATTTTAAAATTTTTATTCGTTATATTTTATCTTATTTTTATTATATTGTGTTAGTGTATCTGCTTATTTAGTTTCACTTTTAATAGTTTTAATTAGTTCCCTAATGCAATGAATTAATTATATTTTAAATTTATTTTATCCTATTATATTATTTATTTGTAAATAATTTTAGCAGATTTCCCTTAAGGGAAGTTCGTTAATGGCTGAAATCGGACCAGTGGGAGGGGGGGGGTTTAGAGGGGGGATTTTTGAAAATTAGAAATATCTCCGTTATTATGCGTCGGATCGAAAAATAGTATAGAATCAATCTTATTGAAAATGAAATTTACTATAAATATTGTTCTATACATTTATTTTGTATCTTGTATATTAACCGAGATATTTGCATTTGTATTGTGTGTGTGTGGTCGGCAGGAGTCGGCTATGTTCGGGACTATCCGCCGAGAGCTAGTGCGGCCATTTCTGTAACTATTTGTCCCTCGTGAATAGATCTAGAGATACCTTCCTACTACTGTTGTTATTAGGCAGATTTCTCTATTGTGAAACTTCACGTGGGAAATCGGCTTAGTTTACGCAGCCACTGCGTGACGGACTTTTTTGTTTTCTATATTTTGTTTTATTTCTATCATATTAGTTGTTAACTATTTTTATCTTATGTTCATGATATTTTGTTTTTGCAATTTTTTTAGAGCAATATTTCCCTAGCAGCGAAGCTCCGAAATAAATAAATAAAATTACCTGAGAAGATGGCCGGAAGGACATCAGACATAAGAAGCCCACAGATCTTGATTGTTTGAGCAGATAACCACAAACGAGACTCCTTACGCTCCTCGAATATTTATTCTGGTGAAGAAAAGTGGGGGGTTGTGAGGGAACCCTGAAAATCTCCGATATTGATATTTCCTTACCGTTTATTGACAAATGAGCACATACTAAAAGTTTTATGTTTTGTTATATAGGTTAGACTGAGTTAACTACTTTTTGTCGCAAAAAAATAAATAAGAAAGATACAATCATAAAAGTGTGGCAGGAGTCTAGACTTTCATAGTGCGTAAATGCTTTGAATCGAGTTGACTGAAGCTTAATGATTCAAGTACCATAGCCCATCGTTGGTTGTAAAATAGAAAAAAAAATATATGCTGCTAAACAGCCCTTGAAGCCTCAAGGCCTGCCAAACGCATTTGGAGTTTGGTCAAGAGGTCAGCTAACGCACCCTCTGTAAGGCCTTAGTGAAAAGCTGCCTACTATTTCTTCAAGTAGCACTTACTATCTCTTTAGGTTATATGGTTCATTAAACTTTTACACCATCTACGGTGACAACAATTTTTCACCAATAAGAAATATTCGCTGGAGATGGAAATTATTATTATTGATAAATAAATATTGATTCCAGAGACATGGGCTGTAAATGTATTTAATATGGAGGTCTTCCATCCCGAGTAAATTAATAATCCATGAATGAAATCATACCATGTCAGAGAGTTACAGCAATCGTTTTAAAGCAAGTACAGCCAGCATAAACATGGAATTAAATGTGTCAGAATAAATTCATTGATTCGAATAAACAAGAAGACTGCTCTTTAAATGAATAAATCGAACTGTTCGGAGTGCGCAGATGCTTCATTATCAATAATCATTCGGTATATAATAAAAATATTGATCTTTTTAAGGCTAAAGTGTAAGCTTAATTTTAATATTTTAATAAAAGATGTTCATCTTTCAGAAAGTCGATAAGTTTCAATGTGTCGTACTCAATAAAATCCCACCCTGGCTAGAAAAGGGTGGTAACCTGTAGATAACCCGTCCCGATTAGCCTAAGTTGCAAAAAGTGGACGTTAATAAATAATAATAATAATAGTACTCAATATATACAGTAAAATATGTTTATTAAATAGTATGGAGATATTATAAATGTTTATGGCACAGGTTACCGCCGTGATAGCGTTAGCTTTAATTTCACATCCTAATCCTAGGTGCCAAGTTCGATTAGACTAGATTAATTTATACAGCGACGAACTCATTAAATAAAATCCTTAGGGTGGTAACCTGTAGATAATCCGTCCCAATTAGCTGTAATAGCAGTAAGTGGACGTTAATAAATAATAATAATTAAGAATTATTAATATTTTAACAACAATAAATTATCACCCCTGTACGTAATTAAGGCTAATTGGGAGGTCTCATCTAGAAGCTTTCAGAGTGGTATAAAAAAGCAGAACCTTCAATTCAAAGCCAACCTATAACATACATAAGTATCATAACACTAATGCATTTAAATACTTGGCTCACCTGAGTTCCGTTATTATTGCAGGACTATGAACTATTGTTTGTAATTTTTTTGTATATTTTTAGAAAAATATGATATCCCATTGTCATTGAAATATAATAGTGGTTATTAAACAATATTTCCTATCAATTGTGAGGTACTGAAAAGTGTTTAAGTGTAAGTGTTAAAAAACTGTACCATATCTCATGATTTTGAAATATGAATGTTTCCCAATTAACAACTGCGTTCTACCTTTAATCTTAACATAACTAATGACGCCTTTAATATCAGTCGTTAGAAAGATAAATTCAAATATCACGTTTTATAAAAGGCACATAAATGCCATTTATTTTTGTCCAGTAATATCAAGAATCGTGCTGCATGTGTCGATTGCACTGTGCAAACGTAACCAAAACTTGTCTTCTAATTTTCAACATAGAACTTAGACTTCGAATAGACATTTGATGGGACCATCTTCAAAAGAATAAGCCGAAAAAATGTGTTCCCCATATATGAGCGAGAAGGAACTGGGAAACACATGGCACTAGAGTTTCTAAAACATGGCCCCATTAAACAACAAACACAAGAATTTCAGAACTATAGTATATAGCGAATTTTGACACCACCCTCCTAAAATCCACAAAAACAAGAAACTTTTCCAACTCCGGTATCTAACCCAGGTCAGTCTGTGTCTATTCCATTTCTGATTACTAGTCGGCTAATATGGCTGCAATGAAAAAGAGCTGTTATGAAAAATTTAAATGAATATCCATCCTATCTAATTGATGGAAAAATAAGGTATTTTTTGAATTTATATAGATATGTATATGTGTATATATATATATATATATATATATATATATATATGTATTTCACTCCTAGGTGAATGATGATTTTTAAATGATTAAGTATGAAATATAACTCAAATATGTTGACCCTAGTTGGGTCTGAAAATAATTTGTAATCAGATATTTTCTCTCTTTGGGGTAGAGACAACTTCTCATCAATTAATTGACATAAACAATGTTTGTTTTTACACTGTTAACCATGCTATGTTTGTTATTTTGTCTTGAGGTTTTTGTTTGGCAGCAGGCACTGAGGATGGAGCTCTGACTCTGAAAGTGCACTCTGAATAAATTAAGTCACTAGTAGAAAAGAAGGCCATTTTATTGATCCTGGCATAAATAAGTTGTGTGTGTATATATTCACTATGTTCTAATCATTAAAAAAATTAAATCATATTTAATGTACTGTCAGTGCAATATTTGGGGTACTTAATACCTGTTATTAATTTTAAAAAAAAACAATAGTATAAGTAATGCCAAATAATAATCTTTTGAGAGCAACAACCAATAAGGTAACCATCAATTGATTAAATGATAGAGTAACTGTGGAAAAATGTCTCTTACAAAAAAAAAGTATGCTTTTCAGATCTGGGCGAGAAATGTCATTATAACGATTTTTGGAAAGCTTGAACAGTTCCGATAGTGACAATGTCAAGCTAGTAACATTTAGAACATAAATAAAACAGACTGGAAAAAAGTGGTTGTGATGAAATCATGAGAGTTTTGTGGAAAGAATATAGTCACCTAGGGCACACTCACATTAACTGACAATGTGATATTAGAAATAGGTACCACTGTATTGAGATACCTCTTATCTCTATAGATAAGGGATGTATTAAAGGAGAGAGGTCCAAAACCTAAAGGTTGTATTGGAAAAGGATACCAATAAAAACCTTTTAAGGATAAGCTCCAAGGAACAGTGACAGTAACCTCCCCTTCCCCCACTCCTACCTCTCAACCTTTAATCTTAGATTTATAGCATCAATTTCATACTTTCAGCAAGATTTTCCCAACGGATTTATTATCTTACAGAATTAAACGGGCTAGCTATATATAAGGTGGCTCTCACCCTAAAAATCTTAGGACCTATGATGGAGCACGTTAAGAAATTCTGACTTCCTTTATAAATTAACTGCGGAGGAATGGGTTTAATTATTAAAAACTAGCTTTCCTATGAATAAATAATAATTACATCCGTTTCTTATAATGAATAACTTGTGCTTGTGTGACTATCACCTTACACTCAAATTTTTCCAAATCGTGAGCCAACTTCTAAATTCAGCTTGTTAGACGAAGAACATCAGTCATTTTTTGATTTTTGGAGTGTCGAGGTTGTAGATTAAAATTAACCGATCCAATCCCAGAACAGAATTTATTTATTTGACCTTGTCAGGCTACCGTATTATCTTCAGCACTAAATTCCTCTGTAATGTCATATTATTATGCAAGCTTCAGACATTATTAAAACTTGATGGAGGATATAGGTTGATTATTATGCAAAATCAAACACATCTAAATGTGAGATATTAGTTACATAAGCTATTACCTCAAATGAGAGCTAGTTGTTTTAACAAATATTTATCATTGTGATCAACCCTCCCCCCTTTGTTTGAACACTTTCTTGTTTGAACACACTCTTGTTGGCTCGACTTCTTCCCAAGGTCGGAAAATCACAGATGATACAAATGGTTGGTGGTGAGTTTTCTGCTCCTTTGTACTGTTCAAAATTTTTCAACGGGTTGTTGTTTTTTTTTTAGTCATTAGCTCCTAAAGAGATACAAGTAGAGGTTTATCAAACAACCTCGTTTGCTTAGATTGTTTTGTGATGATGTCATTCTTCCCCTTCAACAAAGTAAAATGATAAAATTTCTAAAAAGTCCATCCATTGAAAAATATATTAAAAAATGACTTGTAAGAATTATTAATATAAATAATAATTAGATGAAAACAATGCTGCATGTGATGGATCCTGTGGTGGTAAACATATGTTCGTTGTTAAGGTTATGTTAAACAGATGTTCGCTTATCTTTTATTCTTCAGTTAATAAATGTTGCTCGTTGAGACAGCACGTGTTGTTCCTTATTCTACATGGTGTCAGGTGTAAACTGATAAAGGTGATGGCGGTTTCACCAGAGATGTTGAAGGACATTTTGTCCTCTGTGCTGTCTACACATGAGGCTGGTATGCGAAGCGGCAATTCTTACCAGGTAAAACCTCCAGATATATTTGATGTACAGGATCCGCAGTCATGGAGTGCCTGGATCAAGCGGTTTGCCATGTTCCGTTCGGCGTCTGGTCTATCTGCTAAATCGCAAGATCAACAGATTAGTATGTTGCTTTACTGTATGGGGCCAGACGCTGAGGAACTGCTGACCTCTATGGGGATGAATATCGAAGCTAGGACTTCATATGATGCTGTTGTGAAGCAGTTTAATGAATATTTTAAAACTAAGAAAAATATATTTTATCATAGGGCAATTTTCCTAAAAAGAAAACAATTTGTTGATGAAAGGGTAGATGAGTTTATTAATGACCTCCATAAAATGTCGGAGAGATGCGAGTGGGCTTGCAGTGATTGTGAGAGTCGAAAATATCATGAGGATATGATACTGCTTAAGCTAGTTACTGGTATTCGGGATCAGCAGCTGTCGAAACATCTTCAGATTCAGGAAGGTCTGACCCTTACTAAAGCCAAAGAGATGGTTAGGCAGTCAGAAGCAATAAATTCTCAAAAAGAATTGTTTAACAGAGATTCTGGGGAGGTTATGGAAGCTAGGAGAGAAAATCGAGCGTCTAAAGACGGTGGTAATCTAACCAAATTTTCCAAGGTTACTTCCAGATGTGGTCGATGTGGGTCTTTAAAGAATCATTCTTTTGAAAATTGTCCTGCACGTGGCAAAATATGTTTTCGATGTGGCCTTAAGAACCACTTTAAACTTTTCTGTGGCTCAAAACGTGATGTAAGAGAAATAGAATCAGCTGTTCAAATTAACCAAGATCATTGCCTTAGCTCTATTACGGTGGGAGAAAGCGTTGCTAGGGGCATTCGAGTTGACCCTTTTACTATCCAGCTGTTGGTTAACGGTCGCCATTTTGTACGCTTTAAAATAGATACAGGTGCAGATGTCAGTTGTATAGGTTACAAGGATGCAGAACGCCTTGGATTAGAAATGAGGCCCACAAAAATTCGTTTGAATGGTCCTGATAATACTAAGCTGAAAGTAGTAGGGGTTTCGAAGGTTAAGCTTGAAACAGGGGGAATGTCGCATTCTGAGGACTTGTTTGTTTTAAACTGCCAGAATGAGCCACTTTTAGGAAGAGGTGGTATAATCGCATTCTCTTTGTGCCAAATAAATGAAGTTTCTTTAGACATAAGAGAAAAATTCCCCAAATTATTTAATGGATTAGGAAGCTTTGGTGAACCTTATTATATTAAATTAAAGAAAAATGCAACGCCCGTTGCAGTTGTAACCCCTCGCAGAATTCCTGTAAGCTTAAGGACCAAAGTCAAAGACGAACTTGATCGTATGGTAAAGAACGGTGTTATTTCTCCGATTACGGAAGCAACTGAATGGTGCTCTCCTATGGTGGTAGTGCCAAAGAAATCAGGCGATGTTCGGCTTTGTGTGGATTTCACTGCTCTTAATCAATTCGTGGAAAGAGAGCGTTTAGTTTTACCCTCTGTTGAGGAAACATTGGCTCAGATTTCTGGCGCCAGGTACTTTTCGAAACTGGACACAAATAGTGGCTTCTGGCAGGTGCGATTAGATGAACGAACGGCCAAACTTACAACCTTTGTTACGCCTTTTGGAAGATATTATTTTAAGCGCTTACCCTTTGGCATTTCTTCAGCCCCTGAACATTTCCAACGAAAAATGCTTCAGGTATTAATGGGAATGGAGGGAGTTGTCAACTTGATAGACGATATTTGTGTTTTTGGGAGAACTAAAGAGGAACATGATGTTAGGCTTGATATGGTACTTGAAAGGCTTATGGAATTAGGTGTAACACTGAACCCTACCAAGTGCGAATTCTCAAAGTCCAGAATAGTATTTCTGGGGCACATAATCGATAATGGGAAGGTATTGCCAGACCCAGAAAAAACCAAGGCAATAAAAGAGTTTCCCAGGCCTGAAAACCATAGTGAGCTGAGACGATTTTTAGGAATGGTAAATTATATGATGAAATTTTTGCCAAATCTTTCTAAACAGCTTAAGCCTCTTAATGATCTTTTATCTTCAAAAAATGAGTGGCATTGGTCTCAAAATCATGAAGAAGTTTTTGTTTCAATAACAGAAGCATTGCTTAAGGCTCCGGTTTTACACCTTTATGACCCTAATTTGGATACACGGGTCTGTGCTGATTCTTCCAGTTTTGGTTTAGGGGCTGTCATCGAACAAAAAGTAGATGAACGTTGGAAACCTATCCAGTTTGCTTCTCGTATGTTAAACAATGCGGAAACCAGATACTCACAAGTTGAAAAAGAAGCTCTTGCCTTAACGTGGGCTTGTGAGCGTTTTTCATCCTACATAATAGGAAAAAGAATCATCTTAGTCACTGATCATAAGCCTCTCTTGCAAATATTAGGACAGAAACCTTTGTCTGATCTCACACCTAGGCTGCAAAGATTTCGAATGAGGTTGATGCAGTTTGATTATAAAATGCATTTTGAATCGGGAAAAACGTTTTTGGTTCCTGACACGCTCTCAAGAGCCCCAGTCAACGCCGGTACCCAGAAGGTTACAGATGTTTTGAATGATGAGTTAGATATGTTTGTAGGTGCAATAATGTCAGACTTACCTTGCTCAGATTCTAAATTAGAAGCTATTAGGAAAGCTATAGCAGAGGACAATTTGAGTTGCATCATTAAACGTGCTATTTTGAGTGGAGACTGGTCAAGTTTGCGCCAAACAGAATTCTACACCGAACGAGGAAATTTAGCTTGGGTCAATTACCTGATTTTACGAGGGACGAGGATATATGTTCCTCATGAACTAAGAAATGAAATACTATCACAAATTCATAGTGGCCACCTAGGTGTAAACAAGTGTATGGCCCGTGTAAAGGAATCTGTTTGGTGGCCTGGTATTAGCTCAGATGTAAAGAAGATGGTAGAGACTTGTCATAAGTGTCTCGAACATAGAGCTAATCCTGTAGAACCATTAAGGCCACAACCCATTCCGGACAGGCCATGGGAAGTTGTTGGAGCTGACATTTTGAAGCATAATAGAAAAATGTATCTTTGCATTCAAGATTACTTTTCAAAATTTATTGAATTAATTACAATAGATCGAACTGGAACTGCATTCATAAAAAACGCTTATTTATCTATTTTTTCGCGACATGGAATCCCAAAGATCCTTAGATGCGATAATGATACTCCACTAGTATCGGCTGAAATGATAAAATTTTCTGAAGAGTTAGGTTTCCGAATTATCACATCAAGTCCACATTTTCCACAGTCTAATGGTCAAGCAGAGAGGGCGGTTCAGATATGCAAAAATATTCTGAATAAAAATAGTGACCCTTATTTAGGACTTTTGGCTCACCGAGCCACTCCGTTGGAATGTGGCAATTCACCAGCCGAATTGTTGTTTGGGAGGAAAATTCGGACTACTCTGCCTGTCTTGCCTGAGAAGATGAATCCAGGTTGGCCTAACCTTGACAAGTATAAAGATTCATATAATAGAGGAAAACAGAAAACAAAATTTTATTTTGATAGACGTCACAGAGCAACAGAACTTTCGATCCTCGAACCTGGTCAAATAGTTTGGATTACAGATCTGAAGCGTTATGGGACTGTGGTTAAAAAGTGTGTTACCGATAGAGACTATGTAATACAATCGGGAAGTCGAACATTCAGACGAAATAGAAGATTTTTGGTACCATCCGACAAGCATTTGGTCACAGATTGGGGTCCCTACCCGCCATACCAAACCATTTCGGATAAAAATGGAAGTGGAGTTGTACCTTTAAGTGGTAAAGATTTAGCGAAAACCTCGGGTAGAGGAGCTGGGGGAGAGGAAGGAATATGTCAAGACCCGGAGAATGAGCACGGTACTGAGGGGAATGATGGACAAGAAGATTCGGCGAAAGAAGACTACACAAAGGGGAATGTTGAAGATGGATCAGGTCATAGTACAGAAGGCTATACAACAAGATTCGGGAGAAAAGTAAAACCTCCGAAGAGATTCAAGTAATCTTCTTCTTGGAGCGAGAAGGGAGGATGTGGTGGTAAACATATGTTCGTTGTTAAGGTTATGTTAAACAGATGTTCGCTTATCTTTTATTCTTCAGTTAATAAATGTTGCTCGTTGAGACAGCACGTGTTGTTCCTTATTCTACAGATCCCCTTAAAAGCATCAAGTTAATGAAATTCACCTGATTGCTAATATTCATGATGGAAAATAAAGCATACACAAAGTTGGCTCACTAGAATGTTGAGTTGATTACATATTTTGTGGAAAATGGATAAGTTCGTTTTTAATCTATAATTTGTATCTGACCCGACAGAACTGCTTTGACAAAACTCAGTCTCAAATTATATTAAGAGGCTTAGGTTATTCATGCGAGTTAAATAGTTGGCTTTAAATTGCATGGTAAATCTCGAATTTGATTCCCGTCTGGGTAATAAAAATTTCTTTAGTGATGGACTTATTAAATAAAATCCTTAGTCTCACGCTGGTTATAAAAGGGTGAAAAAGCTTACAAATCAACATTTATAAAATAATACATTTGCAATTTGATTCGTTCTATGCACTTTTTATGGATGGACATTTGAGGAAATTTTTCGAAAGTCGCGTCATGAGTACGACCGCAATAGCTGATTACCCTTAAAGGAAATCAGCTAAAAACAATATATAAAAATTATTTACATATAAATCTTATGATAGGTATAAATAAATTTAAAATATTATTAATTAAATGCATTAGGGAATTAATTAAAAATATAAAAATAACCAGATGTACTACAACAATATAATAAAATAAGATAAAATATAACGAAAGCGAATTTTAAAAATATGTATGTGTAAACTAAAAAGAAAGCTTGCATCCAAAAATGTTACAAAAATAAAAATGTAAAACTTAAATTAAAAATATATCACTTCTTCATATTTTTTAATAGAAGTGTACAGTCTTAAAATGTACGAGAGTCGAGAAATAAACAAATACATATTATAATAGGTTAAAATAAATTAAAAATATACAGAAAAAAATATGACCTATACAGTGATGGAATTGTGCATCGGCAAAGGTTTCGTTTAATTTTTTCAATTTCTATTGACTGTAATTGAGTCAGTAATTTCTGTACAACTTTGCTATTCTCGCTTGGAAAATTCATCTTTTGGAAGATTTACTCATTGGCGAATTTCAGCTACGTTATCGTGCCAGAATATTTTTTTTTTTTAAACTTTTAATGTCAGTTCGTTTGATAACGTATCATCACTTGAGTTCAAGACAGTAACTATGAATTTCAACTGTTGAGAATAATGGTGCTTCTTCAATCTCCATAGTGTATAATTAGGCGTATATAATCTCATATATATATATATATATATATATATATATATATATATATAAAAGACCTTTTATATATATATATATATATATATATATATATAAAAGACCTTTTATCAACAATAAGTTATTTACTTGTAATGCATATAACTTTCACAAATGAGACAAATTTGTGAGTGACGCACACATAACTGAATGACAGTGAAATGTTGAAAAAGTTACTCCAGCCAGTCATAACGTCAAAGATTAACTTGGCCTAAGTTTCCCATGGATAATGGGCTGAAAAGTCCCCTTATCTCGCCTCTCTCTCTCTCTCTCTTCGGAGAACGTGACATCCGATTATACATGGAAAACACGGAGAGAAATTAGATAACAGGAGGAATATGTAGACAATGGCCTACTGGAGAACAACTGTAGAACTGTAAAACTGATAACACCACCGCTCTGATAGGTCCTGGCTTCAAATTTATCTTTTCAAGCCTACGCACTAAGATCTTATCAAAGCATTAAGAGAAAGGAATTGACAACCGCTGACAGTTAATACTTTGTAATTCATATATATGTGTCTATATATATATATATATATATATAGAGAGAGAGAGAGAGAGAGAGAGAGAGAGAGAGAGAGAGAGAGAGAGAGAGAGAGAGAGAGAGAGAGAGAGAGAGAGAGAGAGAGAGAGAGAGAGAGAGTGTGAGAGAGAGAGAGAGAGAGAGAGAGAGAGAGAGAGAGAGAGAGAGAGAGAGAGAGAGAGAGTGAGCGAGCTCTTTATTACATTTCTTTTTTCTCCCTTTAAAATGTAATGTCACATTCAGTAAAAAGGTTTCTTGTGTTCAGTTTCTTTTTTAAGTTGTAGGAAGAATATTTCAATGCTCAGCCGTGAGGGGCTTTACCCCATTTCGTTAATGCGTACAAGCCTAACTTTTGTTTTTCTTTAAGTAAATAAACATAGGAACTGACGTCACAAATGTTGCAAAATATTTGTCGAATATCAATTAATAACGTGCATAGCAATTAGAAAAGAATAGTACAATAACATTTTTTGTAAATTATTTACAGATTATACATAGATAATATATTCTCGTACTTTTAAAGACTGTATATTTCTATTCAAAAATCAGAACAAGTGATATATTTTTAATTTGTTTTGCATTTTTATATTTTTAACATTTTTGGATGCATGCTTTCTTTTTAGTATACCAATACATTTTTTTTTAAATTCGTATTCGTTATATTTTATCTTATTTTTATTATATTGTTGTATAGTACATCTGCTTATTTTTATATTTTTAATTAGTTCCCTAATGCATTTAATGAATAATATTTTTAATTTATTTTAACCTATTATAATGTTTATTTATATATAATTTTTATTTATTTATAATAAGTAAATACAAACGGTAATGAGAAATCTTTCAGTTAATTTTAATAAACTCCCAACTGAAACGGCTTCTGAATTGTAAGAATAATTTATATTTTAATAACTCAAATTTTAGTAGTCCAAGAACGAAGGGGGGGGGGGTGATGGACAGATCGTATTTGCATAAATCTCACAAAGTAACGAAGGTTAGGTAAAGTTAGAAACTACAGGTTAGGTTAAAAGCTTCCGCCAGAGCCGGCATTACGAAAACCGGAAAAACTAACCCGAACAACACCCGACCACAGACTTCATAAAAATGCAAATATCTCAGTTAATATTCAAGATAGAGAATAAGTGTATATAACAATATTTATAGTAAATTTAATTTGCAATAAGATTGGTTTTATACAATTTTTCGATCCGATGCATAATAACGGAGATATTTCGAATTTTCGAAAATCCCCCCTCTAAACCCCCCCCCTCCCTCTGGTACGATTTCAGCCATTAACGAACTTGATCTGTCTTTTTACATAAAACGGTTAAATATCGAGTTTCGTAACGACCAAACAAAAATTGCGACCGCTAGAGCGTTAACAGACAAATATATATATATATATATATATATATATATATATATATATATATAATTTTGAAAGGGACCTCATTTTCGTCATCTCCTGGGTAGGATCGATGGACATTTGAAGAAATTTTTTGAAACTCGCGTCATGAGTACGACCTCATAGCTGAAGCTGAAGGGAAATCTGCTAAAAAAGTAAGTAAGTAAAAAGTTGTAGACCTATTATAATATAGTCCTATATTTTTTGGTAAATATTTATATCATCAAATGCGTGTAATATATTGGCTTCTGTCAGTTAGTAGTTTAGTCTCGAGGTATGTCTAGGTCTTTACATTGAATGAAATATGTTCGTATGTGTTTTGTTGTTAGTTGTTTTCTTCAGTGTTTACATATAGGGAGGGGTGTCTGTCCTTATCATTAAGTGTCTGTATGCACAAATACATTTGGCAGATCCCGAGTCTAGCAAGAACAATGTCTTCCTTAATTACATATATGATACTCCGGAGACGGCCGTTTACATTCATCCATTATTATTGGCACAACTATAGCTTAAATAGTTTATCAAGATTGAGTTTATAGCATTTTACGATCAGACTCAAGATAAAGGAGAAATTTTGAATTTTCGAATTGCCCTCCCTCACTAAATCCTCCCTGTTTCTCGCCCGATTTCTGCAAATTACGAATATGATCTTTAGTGTTGAATAAAACGGTTAAATATGGAGCATGGTGTAGATCAAATCAACATTTTCCAGACCAGTAAAGATCCCATGGAAACAATATATGAAATTTAAGCTTAGAATAAAGAGGTTCATGTTATAACAGCTTATTGTTATTGGTACATGAGTAGGAATGGGGGTTCACAAAAGGCAGAAAACTACAAATTCCAAATATTTTGGTTAATATTAATCTTAGAAAAAATATTTATATAACAGCATTTTTAAACAAATAAAATTTACAATAATATTTGTTTTGTACAAATTTTGACCTAACGTAAAAAAGGAAATTTAAGGAAAAGGAAAGAAAGGGAAGGAGAACTTTTGTATTTTCGAAATTCTACACTTCTAAACCATTACATGAAACTCTTTTATATCGAGTGTGGTAATGGTAAAACAATAATTATGACATGTAAAACGTAAACTAGTACTTCAGAAATGTAAGTAGCTCTTTTATAATTAGATATATATCATAGATGCAGGCACCTTCTAATACAATATATAGCAATATAATTATTAAGGGATTTGTTAAATTAATGTTATTAATAATTTTTAATATTTATATTTTTTAAAATGGGACAGCCCTTGAAGAGGTGGCATATATACCACGAAACATGTAGGGCAGTTTTAATAAAGTTGACCGAAGAAAATGTTTTTTAATTGGAGACCTTTGCCATAAAATTTGAAGAACATATATATTTATCCACACACTCACAATTCCGAAAGGGCCTCATTTTCGTCATCTACTGGTAGAATCGATGGACACTTGAGGTAATTTTTCGAAAATCACGTCATGAGTACTACCTCAAAGCTGATTTCTCTTAATGCAAATCTGCTAAAATCGATTTGTGTCAGGCTTAGTGAATGGAGGCATTAAGAGTGGTTAATTATACTTTATCGCAAATAAAGCTATAACTTAATTATGTAGTTTATTTATTGTAAGGAGTCCCTCGGATATTAAGTGAATAGCCAAAGGCTGCTTTCCTTTATAACACTGAGGTATGAAGGATGAGTGCAAGTGTAACTTTATAAGGAAAATGGTTATGGATATATCATTATGAAAGGTGTCCTTGGAAGTACTTTCAATAACGGGAAGCCTATCAGAATACATCGATGTTGTGAACTATCTCATAGTATGAGCTAAACCCCTATTAACCATATACATTCAACTTAACCAACAACATTAATATCAGTCACACCATATATGAAAGCCTGCAACTACCGTGAAAGACGAGGAAAACGTGTGACGGAACTTGGAGCCAACTGTACAAGGAAGTCATACTAAATTGTGTGTGCTATGACTTCGTGCAAAGGGTCTCATATCCAGATTTAACAATAGAAGGGAATGCGATCTGATTCTCAATAAAATTATAGATGTGGAAAAATCGTGGTAGTCGAATTGACAGAAAAAGGAAATTGTATGAACCCTTGAAGAGTGTATTTCACGATACAATAGAAGATTTTCGCACTAAGCATTGAAAATAGTCCCCTCGTATTAATCAATACTCGTTTGATTTCACCATTAGGCATATTATGAATATTGAGACCAATAGATGTCCAAACTCATATTTTATTATTTTAAGATGATATGATTTAAAGTCACTAATTTCAGATGGAGCAATATTTTTAACTTTTTATTGCCAAAAAAAAAAAAAGAAATACAAGCAAATTTCGTAGACTAAATAGACATTTTTAATGAAATTTTCCTTTTTATTCTGAATGACAGCGTTATTGTCTTAGATAATCGAATAACTAAAGGACCAGAGCGCGATGCAGACTGAATATTGAACTATGGACTTGGTTTGAAAAACTGTTAATATTAGCTGATTTCTTTTGGGGAAAATCAACTATAGCAGTTTTACTAATGATGGGGTTTTCAAAACATTTTATCAAATGCCCATCAAATCTAGTAGTTGATAAAAATGAGGTCCGTTCAACATTTTTTATATATAATATATGTGTGTGTTTGTCTGTTAACGCACTAGCGATCGAAATTTTTGTCTCATCGATACCAAACTCGATACGTTTAAGAATAAGCAACGTAAAAATAAAGATCATGTACGTTAACGGCTAAAATCGGACAAGTAGGAGGGATAATTTGTATTGAATCTATCCTATTGAAAATGTAATGTTCTGTCAATTTTATTTAAGTTTTTTCATTATCTTGCTTATTATTAACCGAAATATTTACATTTTTAGCAGATTTCCCTTAAGGGAAATCAGCAATTGAGGTCGTACTCATGATGCGAGTTTCGAAAAATTTCTTCAAATGTCCATCGATCCTACCCAGGAGATGACGAACATGAGGTCCGTTAAAAATTATATATATATATATATATATATATATATATATATATATATATATATATATATATTTGTCTGTTAACGCTCTAGCGGTCGCAATTTTTGTTTGATCTTTACCAAACTCGGAATTTAATCGTTTTATGTAAAAAGGAAGATCAAGTTCGTTAATGGCTGAAATCGGACCAGTGGGAGGGGGGGTTAAGAGGGGGGGATCTCCGTTATTATGCGTCGGATCGAAAAATTGTATAGAATAAATCTTATTGCAAATTTAATTTACTATAAATATTGTTCTATACATTTATTCTGTATCTTGAATATTAACCGAGATATTTGCATTTGTATTCTGCGTGTGGTCACCAGTAGGCTATGTTCGGACTTTCCGCCGAGAGCTCTGGCGGCCGTTTCTATAACTATTCGTCCCTCGTGAATAGGTTTAGAGGTTAGGTTAACTGTTTTTTGGGACTAGAAACTACTGGGTTATTACGCCCTAAATAATGTTTTAGGTTTAGAGGTTTCTTACTACTACAGTTGTTATTAGGCAGATTTCTCTATTGTAAAACTTCACGAGGGAAATCTACTTAGTTTACGCAGCTCCTGCGTGACGGACTTTTTTTTTAGTTTTCGTCCTTCAGTACACCCCCACTCCTACTGAGATCATATTGACAATAAGCTATTATATTATAGGGCGCATTATTTAAAGTATAAATACCAAAAATTCTTCTCATTGAACTTTTACTTCAATAAGAGATAAATGCAAATACGTGAATCACGTGGAAAACCTGATTAGTTAATACATCCCATGCATGACGGATTTTTTTTGTAAAGTGATCTGAATAATTCGTTTTTACACTGAAATCGAAATAATTTAAAGGTTACTTGAAAAGACTATAAATTATTATTTTATAAAATAGTATAGTTACAATGTGTTTTTTTTATTTATTTAAAATTAAGGTTTTGTTTCTTTCTAATGTCATTAAAGATTTATATTCCTTAATTAATTTAGCTTTAGATTTAGAATCATTAATATGTTCCTTTTTGATTATATACCTTACAAGTCTGCATATACATATTCCTCTTGTATGATATTAAATACGTGCCATATACAACAGTACATGGCTTGTATTTTTTTTTTAATTTGAATCATCATTCAGGTTACATAGATTAGGAATGATTTATTATTAATCAGTAACCAGTTTCGATATTTTTAATCCAATTTAATATAATTAAAAATGCGTTGGGCTTGGTACACTTTAGCTCTGACGCGCGAATCAGTGCTGCGCAGAATAAAATTATAGGATAGCGTCAACTTTGAGGAAGTCTGCTTAGTTAACGTAGACCATGCGCGACGGACGGTTTATAATCAATATACAACCTTAAAACTAATCAGAAAGTCTTTGCTAAATCTTCAGTTTTATTAATAACAAAATTAAACGTTAGGGAATATTATTGAAGGGACACAGATGTTTTTTATCAGTATAAGGCCATCTAGGATGCCCTCTTATCAGTTCCAATAAGCCAAGGAAATCCCGGGGTTCAATTTTGTCGCCTCTTTTATGCCGTTTTGCCGGCGAGCGGCCGATTCAAACCGATTAAGGCCGATTTAACCCGATCATTAGGCTCTTTCTGAGGGGATGGAGTAGGGGTGGGGGGTGTTTTCACACGTCCCCTACCACCCTTTACTAACTCACCTCTTCCTCCCCTCCCCCCGACCCCACGGCCTTCTTGTTCGCTCAGTAATTTATTACTGTTTCATCACTCTCCCCCGATGGTTTTATCCCAAAGAAATTGCTTTAGCTCTTTCATTACTCCCGTAGGATATTTAATATTCCCCTAAGGACCCAAAGGGTGGGTGATTAACGCCCGATTGCTTCCGTTCAACGACTGTCGCTCCGTGAAATAACTCACATCTCGATGAATGTAAGACCATTATACCTTTAACATCCCGAGGCTTGTTTATATTAGAGAATAGCTTAAAAAGCCATGCAAATCAAGGATTGGAACAGAAAAACGTTCCTCATCAATGAAATTCCTTACCAGTACACACACACAATTTTGAACGGACCTCATTTTCGTCATATACTGGGTAGGATCGATGGACATTTGAAGAAATACTTCGAAAATCTCGTTACGTGCACAACCTCAATAGCTGATTTCATTCAAGAGAAATCTGGTGAAAGCAGACAATGTCGCACACCAACAGTATGAAAAGTGTGGGACCTAGAATTAGACTTTCTCCATGCACTAAGCCCAAGGTTATACCAATGTCGTCTGAGTGCTTAGCCGCGTTATCCTGCAACTACTTCCGGATTTTTAGGTTTTTCCTCCAAGCTGCAATTATAACAATAACAGACATAAACTCTCTGACTGGACTACAAACTGATAGCAAAGTCCGAGAAAGGCAACACAAACAAAGGAAAATCTCTGGAATGTCTTATTTATCTTAACAACATTTCCCAGAGCAGGTGTTGATTTATTGAATCCAAATGGTCTCTTTAGATCAATAAAAACTTCTATCAAATAACTACCTTGACTTCCAAAATTTATGTCAACAAAAGCGTTTTAAGTAAATATATGGTCAACCAACCCCTTTCCTAATGCTAACCAGTTTGACTGATATAATGTCTCTAATTAGATCCATAACATAATTATTCTGGCAAAACTTTTCAACAACTGTAAATTGAAAGAAAAACAAAACATTTTTGGTTCCAAATAATTTTATTTTTAAACTAAACTCAAACTTCCTGAACATCCATAAGTATATATCGATAAATATATACTATAGATCCATACATTTTGTACTTTAGATATACATATTATATTTATACAGAGTTGTAGTACTCAAACTTAAAATTTAGACATACAAATATATATACACACACACGTGTGTGTGGGAGTGTGGCCAAGGGTGCATTTTAATCATTGATATAAAACAAATCTATATATGTTATTTAGGGGTTTTCTATTATTTAAGTTCTTAAAATGCCTGTGTAACATGCCAAAACATCTTGGCTTCATTGCGAAATATATGAGCTTTGATGTACCAGGTTTTTCAAAGAAAAATTATTTTTATTCATTCATTATAACATAATAGATAGATAAATTATATAAAGTCTTTGTTTTACAATGATTTAATTTGTTCACGGACGGCACAGAGTTACTAACAGAAAACAAGCACGTATGTGACCGGCAGAATTACCAGTTAAAAAAACAAGATCAATAGAAATCCTAGAGTACATATTTGCAAACGAAATTTGACTTTTGTTGATTTAACAATCAATTCAGTTATCAGGAAACCGGAGTTTTTTGTCAGTCGTGATCAAATACTTGCACTGTTCTGGTCAATCGTTTTAAACCAATACAAATAAGGGCTTGATAAAGAGATAATTTTAGAAACCTTTGTGTTCATATCCATTGGAAACCTGTATTTTCTTTCTATAATTAATTTGTTTTAGCAAACTAGTTAACTGACTCCCGGCTAGAAAGTTTATATAAACCGAGATACGTTTTCATAGAACACTTTTTTCAAAATGTTTTTAGTATGTCATCCGCTTTGGCCTAGTACAACTTAAATACAACATTATAAAATTATAATAATAATCTTGTTTAAACAGGAATTGAAATTTACATGGAAATTCAGTGAATTAAAACTTTAGCATTGGACGATCCACAGACAGACAGGCGAAGGCGACATTGAAAGACGTTTTATTAACGATTGTTTACAGAAAAATAACTACATCTAAGACTAGAGACATTTATATGGAATGATGGATGGACTAACACACATAAAATTTGTAACATTTACACACATTTTTAATAGAACAAATTTTCTCTACGTTTTATATCTCGGTATAATACATTTTTAAACTAGTGTCTTAGACTTCCATCACCCTCATGCCAGGATTTATCTCAAAGTTTATTGTTCCATATAGCATTATTTTAACATTTCCTTATTTTTATATCCATGTACTTTAAACTATGTCTTAATAATTCTGAAAACATTTTATCTTTAATTTAATTTAGAGAATGCAAATAAATGGTACTGAGCGACATCGCCTAGTTGTGGAGCTCTTCAAATAAATAAATAAATAAAATAATAGAACAAAGAAAAATGTTAAAATTAAGACATAATAGAATAACTCAAGTAGTGACTGGATATGCACTAGACTTGTATTGTGTCATACAAAAAAAGTCCGTCACGCAGGAGCTGCGTAAACTAAGCAGATTTCCCACGTGAAGTTAAGTAATAGATAAATCTACATACTGATAACACAACACCAACATGAATAAATACTAACGGAAATAAGAAATGTTTCATCCAATTTCAATAACCTGCCGACAAGAAGTTAGGTTAGAAATGTAAACAAACGGGTCTGCCCGCCTCACACCGGAAAGAAAAACAATTACTGAAATATATCAAAATATAACATATTAATTTTATTGAGAACTATTTACTATATTTAGCACTGTAATTAATAATGAGTCAGAATAATTGTTATCTCAATCAATCAAATTTGAGAAGTCCAAATCCTTAAGACGGAGGAGGGGTCACCAGGACATATTTGCATGTATCTCGTATAATTTATGTCTCATCAATACAATTTTTGGTATTTAAACTTCCAATAATGTGATTTTAATGTAGCAGAGTATTGTTTACATAACATGAGTAGAAGTGGCGGTTTGCTGATGGCTGAAAACTGAAAAATGCAAATATCTCGGTTAATATTCAAGATAGAGAATAAATGTTTACAACAATATTTATAGCAAATTAAATTTGCAATATGATTGATCTATACAATTTTTTGATCTGACGTATAGTAACGAGGATATTTCGAATTTTCGAAAATCACCCCTCTTAACACCCCCCTCCCACTGGTCCGATTTCAGCCATTAACGAATATGATCTGTCTTTTTACATAAAACGTTTAAATATCGAGTTTGGTAACGATAAAAAAAAATGCGACCACTAGTGTTAACAGGCATATATATATATATATATATATATATATATATATATATATATATATATACAGCTTTGAACGGACCTCATTTTCGTCATCTCCTGCGTATGATCGATGGACATTTGAAGACAAATTTTGAAAATCGCGTCATGAGTACGACCTCAATAGCTGATTTCCCTTAAGGGAAATGTGCTAAAACATTGTATAAAGGTCTATGGTGAAATAAGCAGATTTCCACCTTCTTGATATGGCACCCTACTGATCTCATCTCACAGTCACCTCTCTGTTTCTCCTTCAGTAATAAGCCTATGAAAGTAATCCTGACACAAAATACTCAATTACTCAAAGTTAAGATTCTATGAGCAGAAGATAGGGGCTTACGGAAGGCGCGTACAATGAAAATTTATAAAACAACTATCGCAGTGCACTCAATGTTTAACAATATTGACTCTATAATAGTTTTTGATCCAACATAGGATAACTGAGACATTTTGATTTTCGTAATTCACACTCCAGTAAACCCCTCTACTCCAGTTCCGATGCCAGCAATCCTTTTGAGTTGAATGAAACTGTTAAATACCGAGTATGGCATTGTAAAAATAAGCATTTTCGAGTATATAATGTAAATTGAAGACGTCAAACGAAACATTAATATATCTCCTATAGTAAAGATATTTTGTAAATTACATTCGGTATTTAAGTTTAGCATAACAGATGTCAACATATTCATATTGTTACTGTGAGGTGAAAAGCAATGAGAGTTTTCTGAATGCGATAAGTCCGTCGAGCAGGGGCTGCATTAACTAAGCAGATTTCCATGAATTTGCATTTATCTCAAAACGTAAAAGTTCAATGAGAACTATATTTGGTATCTAGGCTAATAATAATAATAATAATAAAAATGAAGTCCTTCATAACATAACATCTTATTGTTAATATGACATGAGTAGGAGTGGGGTTTACTGAAGGCCGAAAAAATGCAAATATCTCGATTAATAATCAAGATAGAGGAGAAACGTACATAAAAACACTTAGAAAACATTTCATTTGCGATTAGATAGGTTTTATATAATTTTTAGATCCGACGCATTTAAACGGAGATATTAAGAATTTTCGAAATTCCTCCTCCTTTAAAGACCCCCCCTCCCACTTGTCGGATTTCACCCATTAACAAACTTGATTAAATACGGAGTGTAATACAATTAAAACATCGTACAAAGCTGACTGACGACTGGAAAATTCTTTTCGTCTTTGTATCAGTGGAATTAATCCCAACATCGATAGAGTAGTTTCCCAAATTGGCACTCATTGATTTCGATGTCGCTATTTAACTTTCGTTGTCTGCAAAAATTCCACATTTTACGATTTAATTTACCTATTTTTTTCGTTTCATTTGTTATTTTAATAAATTGTATTATAATTACATTGTCGTTATAATTTCAAATATTATATCTATCATTAAAAATTATGAAAACCCCTTTTAAAAGCGGCCCGCGAACGTATTTGCTCACTAAAGTTTTGCCCCCAACAAGGTTGCCCATACCTGACCTACATAATCGCTCGTAAAAATATACACACTGCATTATCTCAATGTATTGTAAAATTATGGTTTTTCTTCCTAACATTAGAACATCAGATGTCTAACGTTAGAGTATCTGTTTTCTAAGTGCAATACACGAGTATAACGTAGAGTGTAAACCAACAGAGATTCGCCAATATAATCGCTATTAAACATATACACAGTGTATTATCTCAATTTATTGTAAAATTATGGTTCATCTTCTATAACGTTAGAATATCAGATATTTCTGTAAAATACACAAGCAAAAATTAGAGTATAAACCAACATGGATTCCCTCCCTAATAACTCATAAACATATGCATAATGTATTATCTCTATGTATTGTAAAATTTTTGTTCTTCTTCCTAACGTTAGAATATTCGATTTCACTATACAATACACGAGTAAAAATTAGATTGTAAACAAATATGTACTCCCTTACATATTTACTTATAAACAGATATACATTGTATTATCTCAATATATTGTAAAATTATTATTCTTCTTCCAAACGTTAAAATATCAGATTTTTCTTTACAAAGGACGAGTAATAATTATAATTTTAAGAAACATGTATTCCCTCCATATTTACTCATAAGCTGATATACATTCCATTATCTCAATGTATTGTAAAATTGTGGTTCTCCTTCCTATCGTTAAAATATCAGATTTTTCTTTACAATACACGAGTAAAAATTAGATTGTAAAGGAACATGTATTTCCTTACATATTTACTTATAAACAGATGTACTTTGTATTATCTCAATATATTCTAAATTATGGCTCTTCTTCCCAAAGTTAAAATATCAGATTTTCTTTACAATGCACAAATAATAATTATAATTTTAAGAAACATGTATTCCCCTCCATATTTACTCATAAGCTGATATACATTGCATTATCTCTAGGTATTGTAAAATTATGGTTCTTCTTCCCAACGTTAAAATATCCCATTTCACTATACAATACACGAGAAAAAAATATATTATAAACAAACATGTATTCTCTTACATATTTACTTCTAAATAGATATACATTGTATAATCTGAATATATTGTAAAATTATGGTTCTTCTTCCCAACGTTAAAATATCAGATTTTTCTTTACAATGCACGAGTAAAAATTAGATTGTAAACGAACATGTATTCCCTTACATATTTACTTATAAACAGATGTGCATTGTATTATCTCAATATATTGTAAAATCGTGGTTTTCCTTCCAAGCGTTAGAATATCAGATTTATCTGTACAATACACGAGTAAAAATTAGAGTGTAAACGAACACGGATTCCCCTACATAATCATAAACATATACACAGTGTATTATCTCAATTTTGTTAAAATACACAAAAGGGGCTTTTGTGGGTTTATTAAGGAGAGTGAGAGCTGAATTAAGCATTGTGCTGTGTATCCCTGTGTAAGATTAGCCAGCTGGAAGAAGAAAAGGTTGTGAGGCGGTGCGAGAAATACCTGGCCTGAAAAGGGTGGGGTTGAGGTAGGTGATGACGTAGCAAGGCAGATATAATTTGTTATGTCGGTAGCTCGTGTGAACGGCTCACTTAGCTCCTTTCAACATGGCTGTCTTGCCTCTCTGCACCACTTCTCTTCCAGAATATCTTGGGGCTCTCCCCACCCCTCCAGACCAAAGCTAACAATTAATCACGGACACCTGCATCGAACCCACCCTCTAAGCCCGGCGGCTACCATTAATAATATTTCGATAAATAATTTATTGTGTACTCACAACGCCTCTTGTTGTAATTTATAATAGGAGCTATTGTATACACTGTTTTTAGCACATTTCCATTAAGGGAAATCAACTATTGAGGTAGTACTCATGGCAAAATTTTTGAAACATCCTCAAATTTCCATCGTTCCTTCCTAGAAGATGACGAATATATGGTCCGTTCAAAATTGTGCGTGTGTCTATATACATATCTATTACCACTCTAGAGGGCACAAATTTCTTCTAACCGTTTCCAAACTCGATAGATTAACGTTTTGAACTATATTTACAACTAATTATCAAGTTTGTTAGGGGTTCAGGATAGCCAGTTAAAGCGTTGCCGATGCTATAGAAATTTATTTAGTAACAAACTCAATAATTTCAAGAATTGTTCGTAAATTTTTAATTTACCATTAGATTAACAAAAAAAAAATGCATATAGGTGCAGGTTACGATCCCCGCTAAAATAAATCCAGTTAAACCTGGGAGTTTAAAAAAAAATAATAATCAATATTAATATTAATATCTGTAACTGATGAAATCGGAGGGAGGGGTGGTTCGAACATTCCAAATATCTTTGTTATTATATACCGGACAGATTATTATTATTAAATAAGTTATATTATATATATTTAATTATATAGAACCAATCTTTTTGCAAATGATATATTTTTATATAAGTATTCATATTATACTTTTGGTTTTCATTACCCTAATGTTTCCATACATAATATATTTTCCGACGTATAGATTTTGGTGTGCCAATGAACTGTTTCTGGAATCACTGTATTCCATTGTTCATTTCTTTTCTCTTTTTTTCGTTATTTTTTTTCTATTTGCCTTTTTGAGCAGACCTGATTAATGAGTGAATCGCCGGCGCTGCAGAACTTATTTAAATAAATAAATAACAAAAATAATGAATATTTAATTCATAATAAATGTCTTTATATACGCATTTTCAACATCATGAATATTAACAGAGATATTTGCACTTTTTAGTTGAACTCTGTGTGATGACGTCATCATTTCAGATTTGTCGCTCTGAAAATATTTATTTCGATATTTTTATCACATCAAAGTGGGAAATCTGCTGAGTATACGCAGCCCCTGCATGACGGGAGTTTTCACCAGCATTCCAGGGGAATTATTTATTGAGTTTATCCGGTACTCTTAGAACGTGACTTCCGAACATAAGTTTGATTCATCCAACGATTCTACCTAGTAGAAGGGGCAATGAGATCTGTTTGAATATTATGATTCGAAAAGTAACTGAATAGAATCTTTAATAATTCTGCGGCCACAAAGTTTGCTTGATTTTTACAGAATTCGGTATTTTGACGTTTCATCTGAGTTCAAAGATAACGTACGAGAATGGTCTAAATAGGACAATGAGGAATGTGGGCAAACATATCCCTTATTATTGTATGGAACATTTTATACAGCTACTCTAGCTAATGAGGTATTGCCTTTCAAAGGTCCATCTATGTATTTCCATCAGCCTCGAATATTAACAGAGTTGTCTGTATTGTTGGCTATTCATCCTTCAGAAAATACACATCCACTCAATGATAATGAGTTACATTCATTCATGGTGAATATTGATAAGGGTAGTTAATCGAGTTTTACATTTAAAGCAGCATATAAAACACCAGTCATGTTTAATTTAATTCTTGATTGATCTGTGACACAACAAACACAACCAGATAATGTTGAGTTGGTCAATAGTATTTACATATTCTAAAAAAGGATTAGTTGTGGTGCTTTTATGCAGCAGTTTCAACCGAGATTCCTTACCTTTAAGTGGCATGCTTGCTCAAAATGGAAGAGAAGACCAAAGGCATAGCCTCGACCCCTAACGCCCGTCCTCTTTTCTGGGATTTTGTTTGAGTTTGGCTGGGATGCGATCCCCACCCTACTCAACAGAGCTTGCCCCAACAGATTTTTACTTTTTCGTAAAATCGGTGGATATTCGAAGAAATGTTTAGAAAATCTTGTGATAAATACAAACTCAATGGCTTCATCTAAGGGAAGATCCGTTAAATTCAAATATTTGGAAAAATAAATAAGTTTGTTAAACTATAGCGTAAAAATTAATTAATTTATATTGCCTGATGACCGTTTTGGAAAATTCTATTATGTGCGAAATTTGATCGAAAACTCCAGAATCAATTTCTGTAGAAAAAAAAACTATTGTTCTTCCGTGCATGCATTTTTGACGACAAATAACTAAGGTTTTTCTGACGACTACAGGTGTTTCTGACGATAACTCAAGTGTTTCTGACGACAACAGGTGTTTCTGGCAATAACAGGTGTTTCTGGCGATAACTCAGGTGTTTCTGGCGATAACTCAGGTGTTTCTGACGATAACTCAGGTGTTTCTGACGATAACTCAGGTGTTTCGGACGACAACGCGTGTTTCTGACGATAACTCATGTGTTTCTGACGATATCTCAGGTGTTTCTGACGATAACTCATGTGTTTCTGACGACAGCAGGTGTTTCTGACGATAACTCAGGTGTTTCTGACGATAACTCAGGTGTTTCGGACGACAACGGGTGTTTCTGACGATAACTCATGTGTTTCTAACAACAGCAGGTGTTTCCGACGATATCTCAGGTGTTTCCGACGACAACAGGTGTTTCTGACGATAACTCAGGTGTTTCTGACGACAAATAACTCAGGAATTTATATTTCATAGTTTTCTGCCGTAAATAAACCCCCATTCCTACTCACCTCACTTTTGTTGCAAACTAATATATCACGAAACTATTTTTCGCAAGCTTAAATGCGTTAGCTCCAGCCCTTAACATTGTTTTCATTGGCCATTTTGTATGTGGGAAATTTGGATAAACAACAGATGATTTCCTTAAAGGGAAATGTGCAAAAACATAAAAAATGTACGATTATTATCTGAGAAGTAACCTTGATGTTTGTCGTACTATAAAAGCCTTAAATATGAACACAAGTACCATGGTATCCTCAGTTGGCAAGCGGTACACACAGCTCATCACGTGTGCAAACATTACTCAAAGCAAGCGACGGGACCGCAAGCTCAATCAGACTCGAATCAATAGGAGGAGAGTTCGACAAGAGGAACCACCTGCTCGTGTGTTATTGGGAGAAGCAGAGAGTTGAACCTCTCTTGAGCTACCAGCACGATATTAATACGACATCTACCCGGGCCTCGCTCGAGCGTGAGCTATTGCATTCTAGAGCCGAATATTGTTCCCGGCTTTATTGCCAATAGCTGAGGGTATAACTCACGCCTTGAGAAATAACTCACTTGATTACTATATCAAGGGAATATTGTCCGGCTGTTCGATTAATATGGCCTTCGGTGTACGTGAGCTGTGATCTGTGTCTGGGAATAATCATGGAAATACTGGAAATAATGAAAGCTTAATGTTCTTATCTTATCTCCTGCAGATGAGAAACATTCATGGGGGGAATTTCATGCTGCATTTACTTTCCAAGTGAATCTTTTTAACACAACAAATATAATATACAATACAAATTTAACTAAATTAAGTCACAAGGTGACAGAGTTATCGCAAACACACTCATATATATATATATATAATATAGGAGAGAGAGGGGGGGAGAGAGAGAGAGAGAGAGAGAGAGAGAGAGAGAGAGAGAGAGAGAGAGAGAGAGAGAGAGAGAGAGAGAGAGCGAGAGAGAGAGAGAGAGAGAGAGAGAGAGAGAGAGAGAGAGAGAGAGAGAGAGAGAGAGAGAGAGAGAGAGAGAGAGAGAGAGAGAGAGAGAGAGAGAGAGAGAGAGAGAGAGAGAGAGAAACAATTGTGTTTCTATATATTTTCTCTAAAAATAAGTAAAAAATAGTTATTTATTATACAAGTGACGAAAGTAGATCATTTTACAACTCGAGTGAAACGAGTGTGGTAATTTCCTCGAGAGTTGTAAATTCTACTTTCGTCACGAGTGTAATATTAATTTTTTTCTGTAATCCTGTAATACATGATCAGATCTAACCAGAATATGAACAAAATTAGGATGTTGTGAAGATTATGGTATGTTGTTGGTAGGTTATAAGCAAGGTTGTTAAAGGTTATGAGCATAGTTATAAAACAACTAGTGATGATTGTGAAGTAGTGCAGTTATAAACAAGTGAAGGTTATAAACAAGGAAGGTAATTATTATTATATTTAAATTTTAAAATATATTGATTATTTCCACCAATAATTCATTCACATTTCAATTTATTTTGTTAAAATAAATTCTTACAATGTTAAAAAACATTTAAAAGCATTTAATTTCCAACTTAATTTATACTTATTACTAATTAAGAAGGCAATTCACTTTCTTCACTCATTTCAGTTTAGTAATGTTACCACTATTCAACGATTACAGAAAAAAAGATATTGTTAACTGTCAAAGCTCTAATAGCTATTTTCGTAATTACAGAATATATCACTGACTTGGCATACGGAAATAAACATATTGCGTAGAATTTTAATATAATTTGTCATCACTTGGCCAGTCTTAGATGTTACCATACAACATAAGTTAATTATGTATTTTTTAAAGTAACATTTGTAAACAAAAATTAAAATGATTACGTTTTTGAGTAAAAATTTAGAACCTATCAAGAAATAACCTAAGATAACTTCCCATGAAATTAGACGATATAACATGACCCTAACACGGATGTAATAATAGGAAGTCAAGCACTTAGTGGGAAAAAAAGAAAGTAAAATTATGTTCCTCTTTTAACTGTCAAACTGTCTACGCAAGAATATAACATATCACACTTAGAATTTGTGAAAAAAAGTCAACAAAGTAACCTTTCTATTATAAATTCAGGATACTCTGTACAATCCTTAGAGCGTACGAATCTTTTAATGGCGATATCTAACATCACAATGACATAAATAATGCCCTGGCATTGGTGACCATTGATTGGTCCAAAGAAAACAGAGCCGAACCCACCCAAAGGATACACCATTGTTGGAAGTAGTTATATTGGCAAGATGCCCGAAGTGGAGGACTCACTCCTCCCAATCTTGTTCCAAAACTAGCCAATACCTCTGCCCCATTTAATTGCAACTAAAGCCAATCTATTTCAATTCAAGCTTGTCTTATTTGGGACGTTGCTACAAGTCAAACAAGAAAACATATATTATCAACTGCATTGGTTTGAATAGATATAAAAGGGGGTTTCTGGAACACACCCTCAAAAAGGGAAACGAACTAGCTGACATTTTACAACATAAATATTATAAGTAAAATAAGAAAATTTAATCAATTATTTTAATCATCACTATCGCTTTCACTTTTTTTCAGAGTTGCTTACCTTTTATAGCAGATTTTCCTTAAGGGAAATCAGCTATTGAGGTCGTACTTATGACGCGATTTTCGAAAGTTTTCTTCAAATGTCCATCGACCCTACCCAGGAGATGACGAAAATGAGGTCCGTTCAAAATTATATATATATATATATATATATATATATATATATATATATATATATATATATTTGTCTGTTAACGCTCTAGCGGTCGCAATTTTTGTTTGATCGTTATCAAACTCGGCATTTAAACGTTTTATGCAAAAAGACAGATCAAGTCCGTTAATGACTGAAATCGAACCAGTGGGAGGAGGGGGGGTTAGAGGGGGAGATTTTCGAAAATTCGAAATATCTCCGTTACCATACGTCGGTTCAAACAATTGTATAAAACCAATCTTATTGTAAATTAAATTTACTATAAATATTTTTCTATACATTTATTCTCTATCTTGAAGATTAACCGAGATATTTGCATTTTTATCAAATTTGGGCCGATAACGGACGACTGAGTTTCCAACCAAAGGTTGGGTCGCCCCTTTGCCGTAACTGTTCGGCTCTCGGATGGCGATTTCTCTATTGTATAACTTCACGTGGGAAGTCTGCTTAGTTTAAGCAGCCCCTGCTTGACGGACTTTCTTTGTTTTCTAGAAATCTTTAATATGAATCTTCTTGCCATCAACTATGTCGTTTAATCCATTATAAAGAGTTGGTATTTTTTATGTATTTAATGATTGAATATCTTTTTTAGACAATTTCACATTGAATCTATCCTGGAGAAAAACTTGAGATTTATCTTCCCCATCTATTAATATAACAACTAAACATTTTCTAAATTTAGTATTAATTTCTTTAAATTCTTTAATTGGATAAGGTTGAGCTAAATTTAGCGATGTGAGTTGAATTAAAATTGATAAATTTAGTCCTTAATAAATGACAGTTTTTAAAAAGATAAAACAAATTGGTAAATGTCAAAATATTTCAATAATTCAACTAACATCGTTGAAGATCAACCATATCAAATTAAAGAAATTAATACTAAATTTGGAAAACGTATAGCTGTTAATAGATGAAGAAGATAAATTACAAGTTTTTCTCCCAGATAGATTTAATGAGAAATTATCTAAAAAAGATATTCAATCAAATGAAAATGAGTTCCCAGTCAATCCCTCTTTACTGATTGACACACCGTGAATAATTCAGTCATAATCACGGAATGTCATTTAGTATAACTAAATAGTATCTATAATGCATATATTTCCTGTTAAACTCGACCCGGGCACACTTACTTTATAAATTTTAATTCAACTAACATCGCTGAATTTAGATCAACCTTATCCAATTAAAGAATTTAAAGAAATTAATACTAAATTTGGAAAACGTATAGTTGTTATATTAATAGATGAAGAAGATAAATTACAACTTTTTTTATCCCAGATAGATTTAATAGAAAAATATCTAGAAAAGATATTCAATCATTAAATACACAAAAGATATCATTTCTTTATACCCGTAATGGATTAAAAGATGTAGGTGATTACAAGAGGACTCATATTATTGACTTCTAGAAAACAAAGATGTAGTAAAGAAAAGTCCGTCACGCAGGGGCTGCGTAAACTAAGCAGATTTCCCACGTGAAGTAATACAATAGAGAAATCTCCATACAAGAGCCCAAAACTTACGGCAAAGGGACGAACTAGGTTTTGGCGGGAAACTCAAAAATCCATTACCGGCCCAAATTTAATAAAAATGCAAATATCTTGGTTAATATTCAAGATAGGGAATAAATGTATAAGAACAATATTTATAATAAATTTAATTTGTAATAAGATTGATTCTAACGAACTTGATCTTCCTTTTTACATAAAACGATTAAATTCCGAGTTTGGTAACGATCAAACAAAAATTGCGACCGCTAGAGCGTTAACAGACAAATATATATATATATATATATATATATATATATATATATATATAGATATATATATAAAATTTTGAACGGACCTCATTTTCGTCATCTCCTGGGTAGGATCGATGAACTTTTGAAGAAATTTTTCGAAACTCGCGTCATGAGTACGACCTCAATAGCTGATTTCCCTTAAGGGAAATCTGCTAAAATGTTATGCAAATCTAAAAAAAAAAGTGAAAGCAATAGTGATGATTAATTAATTGAATAAATTTTCTTATTTTACTTTTAGAGGGGAAAAATAGTTGTTTTTATAGATTTTTAGAAATATTTATGTTGTAAGATGTTAGCTAGTTCGTTTCCATTTTTTAGGAATTTTCAGGGTGTGTTCCAGAAACCCCCTTTTCAGTCTACTGAATTCCAAATATTGTCGTCATTGAACTTTTACGTTTTGAGATAAATGCAAATGTACGTGGGAAATCTGATTAATTAACACAGCCCTTGTGCGACAGACTTTTTACATACTCAATTGACTGACAGTGCAAGCTCGAATCCCAGTAACTGCAAAGCTGAATACAAATTATTTTGAGGGTACCACCCTTAAACTTCGTTCATTCTAGTTGGATAATGGATAGTGCAACCCTAGTTGACTCCAGCCACTGCCCAATAAGGAAAATGAATAATGTGCATTAAGTGGCATTGAACGAAACCCAATGAATTGTCGAAATAAGGGTTGTCGATAATTCCCAACTCTGGGGCGAGGGAGCAGCATCGGGTTAAACCCCCGACTAATTTTAGGGCTTTTAGTTCATTCTTTCGCCACAAGCCTTTATCATCAATCTTATAGAGCTGTTGAAAAGTACTTGAAGAAAACTTTCCAGAAAAAGGGGGAGCCTGAATAACCTCTCGAGAATTTAGCTTCAGTCTGAGCACGGCCCAACGACGAATTATGGCTTCATTCTCTCTGCTCTTCAGGGAAAAATTCAATGACCACTCTTAATCTCAGGGGGCAGTAATTATTTAATCCACACAGGTTTTTATTTATTTATTTTTTTATATAATTTAGAGGTGGATGCACATTCTATTTTTTTTTTCAGATTTCTCCGAAGGGTAGTCAGCTATTGAGGTAATATTCCTTACGAGATTTTCAAAAATTGTGTTTAAATTTCCATCGAACATTTCTAGGAGGTGACAACAATGAAATTCATTGAAAATTATGTGCATATCTTTATAAACATAATTCTACTGTACGTGTGTATATCACTGAACTCCTAAACGGCTTGACCGATTTGAATGAATTTTTTTGTATGCGTTTGGATGACGCCTCGCATGGTTTAAATTCACAAATCTGCCCGGCAGATGGAGCAGGAATGGGGGTTGTATGGGAGGCCTAACATTAAAAATAGCGATATTTCGTTTCCTATTGATATGAATTATGCACAGAATAAAAAAATTTTATTTCGTCATTTAGAGTAACTTTTGTTATATTCACTTTTGTCGTATAACAAAGTATAAACGAGATATACACTAAAAAATTAATGTGGGCGCCAACAATTTGATTGTGCACTAACGATTAAACCAAACTTAACAAAACTCTATAAGTAAATTAGCAGTAACTCTTCCATGATTATGTGATATAAACAATTTTATAGGTTCGAACGGAAGTTGGGGTTTTAAGAAAGGTCTGAATAAAAAATTCGTGATATTTCATTTTCTATTAGTTTTTAGACAAACGTGCACATAACAAAAGTTGTTTTTAAATAAATAATAAATATTTGCGGTTGGCATGGTAGACCAAAGAGATATTTAGCCATCCTCCAAATACAACCCCAGAAATAAAAAAGTCCGTCAAGGGGCTGTGTAAACTAAGCAGATTTCCCACGCGAAGGTTTACAAGATAAAAATAAATACTGGTGTTCAGTCGTCAGTTTGAATTTTAAATGTCCCGCGCTCGCGGGGTTCATAGACCCGCCACACACACACATGCATATCGCCAAGGCCGTGGCTACAGCGGAAAAACACATGCAGTTCAAGAAGGCATCGGCCAGCAACAAGGATAGGGTTAGTTGCTTTTAGACGCTCACTGGGGTCGTTCCTACGGCCAGTGGGGCCTAGCCCACCTCCCTCCACTACAGATCGCCGCTTCATAGATAACCGCTTCACAGACAACCGCTTCATAGATAACCGCTTCATAGACAACCGCAGTTGGAAGTCACCCGTGATAGTCATTCAGTTGTTTCATCTCCCGCAAGGCTGCCATCCTGTTTATCACCGCAACAAGCGAGAAGACTCCATCATTTCAAGGAAAATGCATGATTACCGCAAGTACCTATTTAATAATGCTAGCATTATTTGCGCCGATATCGAGTGAGTACTCATTTATCATAGGACCGACCGCTCATTTTGTAGATATAGTTATATGGCCGCCATATTAGTTCATAAAGTTACTTTCTTTTGTTTACTGTTCAAATTTCATTTTATTATAATATGTTTCTATTACATATAAGTTAATGCATAACGTAAGGTTCCTTTGTCTTGTTCAACCTCTAGATATGACGAGTTGCATATAGAGATATAATTCACTATTTCAATATACCTAATTCTAAAGAGAACTCACATAGTTGTTTTATTTTCTTTTTCCCTCATCTCTCCAGGAGAAATAACAAATGGTTCAGTCTAAATTCTCTCCCAACTCTTGCCTTTAGCACAAGCTTTCCGCCATTACATTTTGGTGCCGACATTTTCTATTATTACCGCTAAAGCTTACCGCACACCCCTACAACTGGTAACACTACTGTGAATGTTAAGCGAATAAATTCAAACGTTAATGAGAAATCCTTCAGTCAATTTACAAGTTAATGATCTCTACAACGGAAAACGGCTGAATTGTAAACAGGCCAGCCAACTTCGTAGCGCTGAATAGATGGATAGACCGGAAAGAAAAACAATTAATGAAATATATCTGAATATAACATATTAATTTTATTGAAAACTATTAACGAAAGATAGTGCTGTAATTTGTAATGAGTCACAATAATTTTTATCTCAATCACACAAAATTTAGTAACCGAAGAACAAAAGAAGGGGGGGGGATCAATAGAGCGTATTTGCGTATATCCTACAAAGTAAAAGTTCAATGAAAACAATATTTGGTATTTATGCTTCGAATAATGTAGTTTATTCTATAACAGAGTATTGTTTATGTAACATTGGTAGAAGTGAGGGTTTGCTGAAGGCTGAAAACTGAAAAATGCAAAAAACTCGGTTAATATTCAAGATAAAGAATAAATGTATATAACAATACTTATAGGCCATTAAATTTGGAATAAGATTGGTTTTATACAATTGTTCGATCTGATGTATGGTGACAGAGACATTTCGAAATTCGTCCCCTCTAACCCCCCCCCCCCCCTTCCCTGGTTCTATTTCAACGAACTTTTTTTCTTTTTACGTAAAAAGATTAAATATCGATTTTTGTAACGATTAAACAATAATTACGACCGCTAGAGCGGTAATAGACAAATACATATATACATATATGTATACAATTTTGAACGGACCTCATTTTCGTCACCTGGGTAGGATCGTTGGACATTTGAAGAAATGTTTCGAAAATCGAGTCATGAGTACGACCTCAATAGCTGATTTCCCTCAAGGTAAATCTGCTTATATGGGCTGTCTCTAATAGCCTGACGGGACTCATTATACCCTAGGTGGTCTTTGGCCAGTTAACCCACGGTCAGCCTGCCTGTGGACGTGATCTAAGAGAGCCATAGTCGTTAGTCATCCTAAGAACCTGTCAGAAGTATGTGCGCGTTAGACTCCCGCTGACCCACAAGCCTTGCGACACCAGCGCTCCCTGTTAACGAAATCGTGTACTAATGTTCTTCCTTGAATGGGATCGAACCTACACCTACCTTTTTACCTGCAACTTTTCCTGGGGTATTGGTAGACCTACCCATGCTCTAACCACCGGCCCCCTGTATATATATATATATATATATATATATATATATATATATATATATATATATACTTGTTGACGAGTTGACGAATAAATAGTAGGAAATATTCCTTTCATAAGATGCCTGTTACGAAAGTAGCCGTAATGGAATAGTTTGACAAGGTTTTACCATTATAACAATTGTAGTTTCATCTTCATGTGGGGCTTTATTCATATTGAACTCCTAAGCAGCTCTAATTATTTCAGCCGAAGTGAAAAAAAAAATCATAATAGGTATTTGTTTTGTTAATTGCTAAAGTTATTTACTCTTTTAACTGTATCATCATTTGAATTGTCACATGGAAACAATTTTTCTATTAACAGATCCATTGATTCTTTAACACCTTCAGTAAATTTTTCTATCATATTTTTGAACCGGTAATAACTAAATCGAATTCTTACATTTCATATGTAATATAGCCAGATATGATTTTATAACTCACTCCCTAAGGACTGTTTTCAAATTTACTGCCACACATTTTTCTCCAAGCACTCATTTACCTTTTATTTTTTTTGTATATGTTAAGCTAAGAATAGTAAGAAAGTTTATTATAAAGTCTTAATTTAGGGGGTACTTGGACTTTGATACTTTCTTCTGCCAAAAATTTAATTTCTTATTTTACAATCGGTTGTATGTAATTATTGTATGAAAATGGTAAAATATTGTAGGAAATAATTCAATTATAATAATAAGCAATTGGAAATTGACTAGACCGGAAATACTTTTTAAATCATTCCTTATTCATGGTTGATTGATTTATTGAATAACGTGTTTTATTAATTCGTCTTAACTAAAATGAAGTCTTTTGACTCTTATAAGTCGTTTATTAAATTTAAGTCGAAGAATTGTGAAAAGAGCTGACAAAGCGTGACGTAGGAAGGTCTCAATTATAAGGTTGGAAACTGTTGAATTCAATTTAAAGGGCATCCATTGTGCTTCAAAAGGCAGCTTATAATATAATACACCGTTCAACCATCAAAAGGTTTTGATATAAAGAATGAATTAAAAATTTTGCTCCCCTGCTTCAGGTCAATAACTCTGAACGGTGAAGAAAAATATCAACTGAGCAATAAAGATCGGCCACTACCTGCAGCACACATGATACTAAACTACTTTTAATTTTTCAAAATGTGATTTTTTTTTAATATATTTGTGTTATGATTTAATAACTGCTTTTATTTCTGTCTAATTCAATTTGATTTTGGTAATTATCGATTATTGGGAGGCCAATCCCGTAATAATAATCCCTTTATAATTTAAAATACACTTCACGAAATTATAAATGACAAAATGGTTAACGGGCGGCCACTATAATCAACACCGATAAAATATTTACTGGTTCGAAACCGCGTATCACTTAGCAATACTCGCTTTAAGCTGATCTATAATAGACTAGATTATCTTAGTTATTCTGTTTCTTTTGTTATCCGAAAATGAATGATCGTTTATTAACAACACTTGATGTTTATTACCACCACTTGGTGATCGTTGTGATCCCTTAAGGGAAAACAGCTATTGAGATTGTACTCACGACTCGATTTTAAAATATTTCTTCAAACGTCCACCGATTCTACCTAGTACATGGCGAAAATGAAGTCCGTTCAAAATTATATCTATATATATATAAAATTGTAACCTCTGTCTGTACATTGATTTTTTTCGCGAAATTTCACGATAACTTTTCGTTTCACATGCCATAGACACCATATCTGCATTTTGTTTCTTTCGTGTATGTTTGTTTGTTACCTTTTCACGCATAAACGGCTAAACCGAATTTTATGAAACTTGGTATGTATATTACTACTAACCCAACTTAGACTTTAGGCCATATTAATTTTCTCTGAGATGAACAGGAGTGGGGGTTATAAGGGAAGCATGAAATTAAAAATAGCGATATTTCGCTTTCTATTGGGTTTTCAGTACATATGCACATAATAAAAGTTGTTTATTTTGTTATTTAGAGTAACTTTTGTTATATACACTTTTGTCGTATACCGAAGTTTAAATGCGTTATACGCTAAAAATTATAGCGGGAGTCAACAATATTATTTGCCAAAAAAGACACAACCGAACTAAATAAAACTCGGTATGTGTATTAGCAGTGAGGCCTTCATTATAATAAGCCATACCAACATTTCTATGGACGGGCAGGAGTGGGGGTTATAAGGGAAGCCTGAAATTAAAAATAGCGATATTTCGTTTCCTATTGGTTTTTCCGCAAATATAAACATAACAAAAGTTGTTTATTTTATTATTTAGAGTAACTTTTGTTATATACACTTTTGTCGTATACCTAAGTATAAATGAGTTTACGTTAAAACTTTAGCGGGCACTAACGGCTGAACCGAACTTAACAAAACTCGGTATGCCAATTAGCATTAATTATTTCATGATTATAAGTTATATTAAAATTTTTAGGTTCGAACGGGAGAGGAGTTAAAAGGAAGGCCTGAAAAAAAAATTCACCATATTTACATGTATAACAGACGGGAAATATAAAAATATCGAAGTCTGTGAAGCCTTATCGAACAAATAATTCTATTATTAGCAAATCCACGGCAAAGATGGGTATCAATCCTAAAAACTGGGACGGGTAAATGTCAAAATATTGTGCAATGTAAAGCCTGCTAAAAAATACCATCACCATTCAGCCTCAGATGAATTCCCGGGCGAAGCCGGGTATCTGAGCTAGTATATATATATATATATATGTATATATATATATATATATATATATATATATATATATATATATTTGATTAATATATACAATTTGTCTGTTACAGTTCTAGCAGTTGCAATTTTTATCGTTACCAAACTTTGGGAGGGGGGGGGTAGAGGGGGAGATTATTATATGTCGGATCGAAAAAGTGTATATAGCTAATCTTATTGTGCATTTAAGTTTGTAAATGTTGTTTTATACGTATTTTCTTTAAACTTAAAATTAATCGAGACATTTCCATATTTTAGTTTTCGGCGATTAGTAAACCCCACTCCTACTCATACCATATTAACAATAACCTGTTAAATTATGAAGCACTTTATCTGAAGCGTAAGTAATAAATATTGTTCTCATTGAACTTTTATGTTTTGAGATAAATGCAAATACGTGACGGACGTGGGAAATCTGTTTAGCTAACACAGCCTCTGCGTGACGGACTTTTTATTACACAACATGGAGCTAAGTTGCACAGTTCATGTGTCAGACGAATGCTGGTGACGAGCACTTTATGCAGCTACTCCGTGGCATCGTCCAGTTTTGGGCTAACTCTAATTTATAATTTCACTTTGTAATTCCAATAAAATCTAGACGTTTTATTTTAAATAATAAAGTGTTTTTTTAATATAATTTAGTGATCGTCATTAAATGTGTGACCTGCCGATAATAGATAAGTGCCATGGTTTTTTTATCATCCTAGATTTGATCGAATAAAGGTACAAAGCTTTCATAAGCATGCTCACATTCTGATCCAATAAGATGAACATATATTTTCGATTTAATTTTAAGTATTCACTTTATTGTTTTTTCCAAATGTCTTCATATTTTTTTGTTTAAATTTATTACACATATATGATCATTCAATTAAGTTTGTTAAAGACTGTTTCACTTGACTCAGGGGTAATTAAGAAATGATGAGTAATAAACGTGGAATAAAAATAAGTAGCTAAATTAGTATACAAAAGTTTTTATGTTAACAACGGGCTATAGTCAGTCAGTAACTAATTAATTTGAAAATTAAACAAATTTTAATATATCCCTGATACATTTATAATCTGCAGCAAGCACTAAAGAAAGTGTTACACTATAATAAATGTGTTATATCTGTAACATTAATAGGTTATTACTCTACAACAGCTTGCAAAAAGAAAAAAATGAACATATGATTATTCCAGGTCTATTTCGGCTAATATCAAATATGAACTTTAGTATTGACAGAAACGAATGAAATTGGTCTCGTTTTCACGCATCGAATTTGTAAGTATATCACAAAGTAAAAGTTCAATAAAAACCATGATTGGTATTCAACCTAGGAATGAAGTGGTTCATAATATATCAGCTTATTGTTAATATGATATAAGTAACAGTGGAGGTTTACTGATGGCCGAAGACTAAAATATAGAAATACCTCGGTTAGCATTCCTAATAGGGAAAACACGTATATAACAACACTACAGTTGCAATAAGATTGATTCAATACAATGTCTCGATCTGATGCATAACAATGGGGATATTTCGAATTTTCGAAATATCCCTTCCTTTATACTCCCCTCGCCTCATCCCACTTATCCAATTTTAGCTAGTTAACGTACACGATTCTCGTTTTTGCATGAAACGTTTGAATATCGAGTTTCGTAACGAAAAGACAAGGTTTGCTACCGTTAGAGCGTTAACAGATATATATATATATATATATATATATATATATATATATATATATATATATATAAAAATATAAAACAAGAATATTAAGCTGCCCTCTTTCTGAGGGTATCTGTATGATCAGACTCCTAATCTGCCAGTTTTGGTAATATTATTATTATTTCTTATTTTATTTTGTTTATATTGTATATGAGAATTTGGATAATTGAATGGAGGAAATTTGGGAGGTACCTCAGGTGAGAGTGCAGCTTAATATTTCAGCTTTATTTTTTATATAAACGATGGTTCACAATTTGTATAGATGATTTTAGGATAAGTGTGGACAAGTCTTTCAGCGCATCTTTGGTCAGCCCATATTCTATTAATGTCTTGACGGTTTTTAATGGAGGACTCCTCTTGAACCAAACAGAAGCCCCATAACTGTCCAGTCTTGGATGTGATATTTTTCAGAGAAATAGAGGCACACATGGCTCGTATATATGAAGCGTTGCGGGGCAAAGTGGTCTAAATGCCATAAAATTCGAATTTTATTTTTTCATGCAAAATGATCTAGATGCCATTGCTAATGCAGTGCATACTGATCTAAGTCCACTAAACGTTTTATTGTACTTCAAAAGTGAGGCAGTAGATCGTGCTTGCATCAACAACCACAGCCATTTTCCCTCAAAGTGATCTAACTGCATATCGGTGTCTATTGTGCAAACCTTTTCTTACCTGCTCGATTTAATGTTGTTTGTTGTTGTTAACTTTTACTGTTGGTTAACTTTTCAAAATGGATCGCAAAGCATTTTATGCTGGATAATGGATTCGCAACTCTCTTGTTATGATTTTGGGATTCATAAAGCAGACACCGATGACGGTATCATGTGTGTGTGGCATGAAGGCCAATCTGGAAGAGGAGGAAACCAGATGGCTTCCTGCATATCACTGAACTCTGAATTGCTCTACAATTACAAACCTAATCTGTGTGTATGGAGCGATAACTGTGCCGGTCAGTTGAAAAACCGTATGCTTTTATTTCTTTACATCGCAAAGCAGCCATGACCGCTTTGATATGATCGAACACAAATTCCTCATTTCTGGGCACTCATTTTCTGCTGCAGATCAGTCTCTCATTGAAAAACGGGCTAAACGTAGCAAGCTATACACTGTAGAGGATGTTAAAAAGGTAATAAAAACAACAAACGTTGGGCACCCATTCCATGTGTTGGATATGGGAGAAAAAGCCTTCATTGATTTTGATAAAGTGTCATCCACATTCATTGATACGTCCAGATTACGCATCACCAAATTATCTTGTCTGCGAATCACCAAAGAAAACCCAGGTATTGTTTATTACAAAACGAGCTTCAATGATTTGGTTCCATGGGGCTCTCTTAACGTCATGAAACCAGGAATGACAATAAACAAAATTCGACATGCTCTTCTGCCTGGCCTACCAAAGGAAGTGCCACTGAGTGAGGCTAAGAAAAAAGATTTGAAAGCGATGTTGGAATTTTTATCCCAAGAATAATGTTTTTTCAAAAATAATTCAAATAAACTAACAAAACAATAATTAACTCGTTTGAGGACTTAATTTTTTTTATTTTTAGCTTATTTTTTCTGTAGAATTACAACTTGTATTCCTTTTACAAAAAATATTTTTGTTATTTTAAAAATGTCTATATTTTATATCATATGATTGTGCAGAATTTTCTTTTTTTATAATTATAATTTTTGTATTATGTGTTTTGTATAAGTTTTGTTCTTTTCAATAATGATAAACCAGAAACTTGAGTTACGGACCAGTTTTTTTCATTTTCCCGTAACTTTGTATTTTGGCACTTAGATCACTTTGCCCCGCAACGCTTCATATATATATATATATATATATATATATATATATATATATATATATATATATATATATATATATATATATATATATATTTATAACAAATATAAAATTATTTTATATATATTATTTTCGGAATCTCCCGTGTTGGATCGTTGGACATTTGAATTTCTTGTTCGAAAATCACACCATGAGTTCAATCACAATAACTGATTTCCCCTAAGGTTTTCCCTCCATGCAAGTTATTTTTTTCTGCTTAGTACAAGTCTTTTTTGTTGCTTTTGTTTAAACTCTATATAAAATTCGTTTTGCGGAATAAAAAAGAATAATGTAAGACTGTGCTCTGACTGTTTCGGGAGCCGAGGGCTTCCCTATAAAGATTCATGAGGTCATGAAGGGAGTGCTACGAGGCCAGCATAGAGGAAGGTTTACGACGAGTGTGATGTGCTAAGTTGCCTTGCCAACAGGAGCTGTAAAGTGTGCTGGCGATAAATCTTTTACAGCCCTGTATTCTCAAACTGACGAGAATCGTCCTTTAATAAGCCATCTCTCGCCGACCTTCCCATTCTAAATAAGAATCGCAGCTCTTATATAGCTCTCGTCTTACTCCAATGGCTTTCATGATTTCACCGAGCTAGCTTTCCCAATATGCTCTCTTCCCAAATAAAATACGCTTAGAGAAACATATTTGAAATGCATAATTAATCCTGGTAATGTACAAACTAGGCCTGTTATATTTCCCTAAAGGAAAAAAACAAAACAATAAGATCAAGTGGAAGGGGTTGTTTAGAGGAGGATTTAGAAAAATCGAAATACCTGCGTTACTATAATTGAGATCGAAAAATTGTTTAGAACTAATCATATTGTCAATATAAATGTCTATCAATGTTGTTATATGCTTATTTTTAGCAGATTTCCCTTAAGGGAAACAGCTACTGAGGTCGTACTCAAGACGCAAATTTTGAAAAATTTCCTCAAATGTCCATCGATCCTACCCAGGAGATGAAGAAAATGAGGTCCATTCAAAACTATATATATTTGTCTGTTTACCAATTAGCCTGAGTTGCAAAAAGTGGGCGTTAATAAATAATAAATATTTGTCTGTTAACACTCTAGCGGTCGCAATTTTTGTTTGATCGTAACCAAACTTCATATTTAAGCAATTTATGTAAAAAGAAAGATCAAGTTCGTTAACGGCTGAAATCGGATAAATATTTTTATGTAAAACGAAAGATTAAGTTTTAGGTTTAGAGGGGGGAATTTTGTAAAATTGAAATATCTCCTTTACTATACGTCGGTTCGAAACATTGTATAGAACCAATCTTATTGCAAATTAAATGGTTTATAAATAGGTTTCTATGCATATTTTGTGTACCATGAATATTAACCGAGATATTTGGATTTTATAGCGTATTTTATGCAAATACGCTAGTGACCCCCCCCTCTTCTTTTGGTCATGGAATTAATAAAATTTGAGTAATTGAGATAAAAATGATTCTGAATCATTACAAGTTCCAGCACTAGCTTTAGTAAATAGTTTTCAATAAAATTAATATGTTATATTCAGATATATTTCATTAAATGTTTTTCTTTCCTGTATACCTATTCAGCGCTACGAGTTTGGCTGGCCTGTTTGTTTACAATTCAGCCCCTTTCTGTTGTAGAGATTATTAAATTGTAAATTGACTGAAGGAGTTCTCATTACCGTTTGTATTTATTCACTTAAAATTCACTGTAGGTTACTAGTATTTAGGTTTATCTATTGTAAACCTTCGCGTGGGATATCTTCTTAGTTCAAGCAGCCCCTGCGTGACGGACGTTTCCTATACAATGTTTTTATTAAGACATAGAGCACTTTCAGAGCAAAAGTTCCATCTTCAGTGCTAGTTGACTTGAAAATCATGCTACCATCAGTATCTGAACTATTCAACAAAACAGCACTAGCCTAGAAAAGAAAGAAAAAAGTAAAATAAAGTACTAATTAATCTGGATCAATAAAAATGCCTTGTCCTCTAATAGTATTTAAATTATGCCAAGTACACTTTCTTAGTCAGTGCTCCATCATCGGTGCCTGATTAGAAAGGTGTAGCCTGGACCAAAACCTCCGGTAGAGTCGCCCACTCACTGATGATGCAGCACTGACTCCATGAAAGTACACTTTGCATAAATTAGAACACTAGCAGAGGACAAGGCCTTTTTATTGATTCTGATCAATTTGTCCCTCTACCTTCCAGCATTTTGAGAGTATTACTAATTAATTAAAGTTAAATTTCAATAATAAAACTAAAAATAGAAATAAATATCACAGGAAAAATTTAATTATTTAAAAGCAACACACAAAAAGGTTCAATTTAAAACTTTGCTTATACTTGAATTTTATTGAATGAATGAATGAATTTAGCCTTTATTATAAAGAGAAATGTGGAAAGTAATAGTTAACAAAATTAATATATACATGATTATAAGGTACAAAATACAGATACCCTAATAAACAATATTACTTATAAACTTTAAAATTTTATAAAACTACTTATGTTTTACTCTTTATAGGCCTTCCCCGAAGGGAGTACGGTCTAACTTCCCGGAGTAACCAACTCTATTGGGAAGTGGAGTTCGGCATTAGTGAGTGCCATTTTTCTTTGTCTTGAACTAACCTTGCCCAGTTGGGGCCGACGGTATTTTTGAACACATCTCTCCATCTTGTTGGCTGTCTCCCTTTACTTCTTTTCCAGTTATATGGCGTCCAGTCTGTGAGTCTTCGTGACCATCTCTCATCCCTGCAGCGCATTAAGTGTCCAGCCCACTTCCATTTTAGCATTTGGATGAATAAGTTGACATCCCTGAAGTTCGTTCGTCTGCTTATTTCCGTGCACCTCACCTTATCCTTTTTCTTTATATGAAGCACACTTCTTTCAGCTGCACGTTGCCAGACGCTCACTTTGTTAGCCTGAGCATTGGTGAGGGACCAAGTCTGAGATCCGTAGGTAACTACTGGCAACACACAGCTGTCAAAGATTAGTTTTTTAAGGCGCATTTCGTATTTGCTTTTCAATATAAAGTTGAGGCTCCAGTACTTTTTCCATCCAAGTGAGAGTCTTCTCTGGATTTCCTTATTCATGCTATCTTTAAAGGATATAACCTGGCCTAAGTATATGTAATCATCAACATAACATAAAGTGCTATTGTTGATTGTTATTGTTTCTTGTATACTGTTGGTCATGAGTTTTGTCTTAGAGTAGTTTGGTTCTAGGCCGACTGCTTGACATTCTCTGAATAGTTCCTCTATCATTCCTGACAGTTCCTCAGCACTAGTGGAAAACAGAACCACATCATCGGCAAATTCAAGCTTGTTCAGCTTGGTACCATTTATTTCGATCCCCTTGTTCCTCCACTTCAGGCGTCTAAGAGCCTTCTCCAGCATACATATAAATAAATCAGGTGATAGATTATCTCCTTGCTTTACTCCTTTTCTCACTGGGAATAATGGCCCACTTCTTTCTGCTACAATATAGGACTGGTTGTTCCGATACATCTCTTCTATTATTCGAATGTAAATACCTTCGACACCAATCTCTTTCAAGGCTTCTATCAAGCTACTGTGATTTACAGAGTCAAACGCCTTCCGGAAGTCTATAAAACATAGGTACACTGGAATATTATATTCCCTAGCTTTTTCTATTAACCCTGGAGTAGTCGCGTGATTAACAGTTACATGAATGGTCGCATTGTTGACCAGTGTCACCCACAGAATGATTTTGTGTTTGGTATCCTATAATTTAATTACTTACCTAATCATTAATCTTTATGCCTTACTGTAATGGTAGAAAAGGTTTATAAATAAAAACAATCTTGAAAAATATATTGTAAAAGCAAGCAAAAGCATTTTTAAGTACTACCCCAATTTTAGTGTGGTTATAACACGTTACGATTTCAGGCTTAGACAACTCACCTGTTTCCTCATCGATATAATAGTCATGATGCAAAATTGAGATTAGGAGAACTGCCCGATTCCTTTTGGACAGTAACAAACTAGTGTGCAGCCTTCTTGAAGATCAAACATTGACGAGAATGCAGAGCGGTGTTTGTTTAGTTTCCTTGGGGATTTCAGTTTTGTTTTTCCGGAGGGTACCAACATATGTGAGCCCTTTTGTTTCTAACAATTTCCACCAATCTCAGTACAACGTCTATGGGTGAATTACTCAACCGGTATGGACCCTCCGGTTGAACACCTTCATATGTTTCCAAGTTGAACGTATATGCCATTTTAGCATCTACTAGTGAGAATGTTTTGATGCCGTATTCAGCTGGCTTATTTGGAATGTATTGCCTAAATGAGCATCTGCCCCGGAGAGCTAATAACTGCTCATCTATGGTGATATATTCACTCGGAATGAAGAATTTGGGGAAGTTATTATTTACAATTTTAAACACCTCTCTGATTGGAGCAAATTTATCAATTTCTGTACGTGAAACTCTATCATGCATATATCGAATCGTAAACATCTCAGCAGAAAAGCAAATCTTTGCCTACTCATTGAAAGGTAACATGACTCCATGCCGTTTCCCTTGGAATTGTCCCACAATTTTTGAATTTCTATTGAAAGAAAGCAATCGAAATAGATGAAGAATAACAAATTGGTAAATATCTATCTCATAAAACAAATTGCTAAAGAAAAAATTACTTACCGGTAAAATATCTTAAACGGTCGCGTGGGGGACACTTGTCAACCAAACTAGTTCGAGGTGGAATACTTTTCTTACGTGAAGGGTAAACTGAACGACGACACTGTAGATTCGAACAATAGGGTCTTCTTGGAAGATATGGGAAGGGAAAGAATGGTGGGAGTTAGTGAAAGGGAATGACTCATACAAATTGACAGGTGGGTGACAATCGTCAACCGCGCGACTGCTCCAGGGTTAATTGCCTCATAGAATGTAAATGGTCTATTACAGAAAACCCTTTACGAAACCCTGCTTGATCTGGTGTTAGTGAATCCGATATTGTCTGTGTGATTCGCTTCTTCAGGACTCCTGAAAAGACTTTTGATATAGTCGAGCATAGGGATATCGGCCTGTAATTGTCTATTAAATGTCTATCGCCTTTTTTATGTAATAATATTGTTTTAGTGGTTTTCCATTCTGCCGGGATGATACCATGTTCTAGGATAAGATTGAATATCTCACAATGTTCTGTGGCTATTCTCTCTCCTCCAGTTATCAATAGATCATTCGTTATCCCATCTGGGCCTGGACTTTTGTTGGGGTTTAAATTTTTCAGCACTGCCATAATTTCATCTCTAAGGATACTTGGGAAAGTTTCTTGTGAGTCGTTGTAGCGCTGACTATGTGTTGTTTCCTCTATGTTACTATCATAGAGTTTCCTGAAGAAGTCTGTGGCCTCTAGGATTAGATCTTTCCTTATAGTAATGCTTTCACCCTGTGTATTTGTTAAGGAAGGAAGCCAATGTTTACCATATGAGAGTTCCGCCCTTATTTTCTTAACTGACTTCGTTGATTCCAGTATATTTTTTACCAAATTTTCTCGATAATTCCTTAAGTCTTCTTTTATTTTCTTCCTTATTAGATTGTTTATAAATGACAATTGTTTTGTTTTATTCTCTTTGCCTATCATGCTTCTTCTCTTGGCAATCAGTGAAATAGTATTAGTTGAAAGCTTGTTGACATAGGAGGATGAACACTGGCTTTGAATTTCACACCTTGTGGACTTTAAAGCATCAATCAGGCTATTATATTTATGTTGGATCAAGTCGGCTGGACTAGCAAAATTTGAGCCTGAATCTCCTTTAACTCTATTGATATTAAGCTCTAAGTTCCTTTGGAATGCCTCTTGATCGTTTTTAGCCAATAGTGTGGCTGCAGTTTTAGGTTTAGCATAGAATGGCCTTTGCTTCTTGAATTTATCTATAGATAGTACCATTCTTACTAGTCTGTGGTCTGAGTTAAAATCAAATTTACTTATAATTCTTAGGTTTTTTATACTCTTCATACTGCTACAAAGAATATAGTCTATTTGAAACTTTTGTCCTTTTGGTGATTCCCAAGTCCATTTATTTTGGGGTTTATCTTTGAAGAAAGTGCTTACAATTTTCAATTTCTGGGAGAATGAAAAGTTTATGATTTTGCTTCCTCCTTCGTTTCGTCTGCCATAAGTATAAGGTCCCATAATGCTTTCTTCTCCAGTGTTTCTTTGTCCAACCCTTCCATTAAAGTCCCCCAGGACGACTATTAGATTATTTATTCTTTTGAAACTACTAACTATTTCTTCAAGTTTGTTATAAAAAAGTATTTTTTCTTCTTCTGTAGAATCTGCTGTTGGAGCGTGCACCTGCACGATATTTAGAGTTTTGTTCTTAATATTTAACCTAATTAAGGCTATTCTGTGGTTAATCTCTTTAAATTCTACGACATTTTGTTTTAGTGTTTTTGATATTAGAAATCCAACTCCATACTGGCCATTTACAGAAGAGGTATGCATAAGCAGTCCACTGTTTCTTCCTATAATTGTCGTATTTTTCCTCCTTATTTCTGAAATCCCTATTATATCCCATCTAATGTTATTTAAGGCGTTTTCTAGTTCCACTAATCTGTCTTCACTTAACAGAGTCCTTGCATTGATCGTTCCTATGAAGAATGAGCCATCCCTTCTTCCCTTCTGCTATGACTTCTGACCTGTGTTTACCTTTTCTCTATTACTCTCCCTTGAAGAACCGGGAGATTGCATTACTTTAGGGTAGTACCTTTCGAGGCTGAATTTTATTATTATATATTAAATATCCACTTTTTGCAACTAAGGCTAAGTGGGACGGGTTATCTACAGATTTCACCATTTTCTAGCCAGATTCCTTTGTCCAGGCGGGAATCGAACTCACCGCTCTAGGTTTACCATGTGAGATTAAGGTCTATACTTTAACTCACACGGCTAACCTGAGCCCCAACTTGTATATTATGTAGGTTTTCCTTTATTTTTTTCTGCTAATGCTGTTTCCGTGTATGTTGAATAGTATGAATACTATTGGTCGCATGATTTTCATATGGTTTCGTTAATGTTAACAGGCACTGAAGATGGATTTGTTGCTGTGAAAGTGCACTATGCTTTTATTATGGCATCATAGAGGAAAAGAGTCCTACTTTCACAATCCAGATTGATTCGTTTCTCTACCACACAGATTCACTGGAAGCATTCTTAAAGTATGTTTATTTGAAATAGTAAACTCATATGGCCCGTAAACGTAATTTAAGCATTTAGGTGAAGGCTTTTATTTTCGAAAAGCTTACCTTCCAAAATCCATCAATCCTACCTGAATAATGAAAATTAATATTAAATCAATATATATATATATATATATATATATATATATATATATATATATATATATATATATATATATGTGTGTGTGTGTGTGTGTGTGTGTGTGTGTGTAAAAAATAATATAAAATATGAGTGTTCACTTCCACTATACCTTCAATCACTGATAATGATGAATGAATGCTATCCATGATTATGATTAATGCTGTCCACGATGGTTCGAACCGTGAAGACGGATTGAAGGGGAAATCATTTTATTTTTTTTTATTCTTCAAGACTAAAAGATTCTATATGTTTACTTCAGTTACTAGATATTGAGGTATCGACTCTAAAAACTGAATCTGGGAAATGTAAAAGTATTATGCTTTTGCTTTGTACAATATATTATATATATATATATATATATATATATATATATATATAATTTTACCTCAGTATAAACGACCTCCCTAGTAAAGGAAGGACTAACTAGAACGACTAAGTAAGGACTGTCGCAACGAATGCAAATCGTAATCGGGGCAATCTGTAATTAAATTTAATGAATATATCATGTTAGTTGGCATTTATTAATGCAGTATTTGGCAAAAAATTTTCATTAGTTTTTTTTTTTTAAAAATGAATATTTTTTTTTACAAAAGTGATGGGTCCTGAAGAGATGGTAGCCCAGGAATCATATCGGGCAAAGTCAATAAAGTTTGCGAAGTTTAAAGAAATGTGTTTTATTGGTGACTTTTGCCATTATACTGTGAAGAACATATAGGAATATTGGGTCCAGAAAGAGAATAATAAAATTTTATATACACCTAAAAATAAATGAAATATATATGTTCAGTGATAAGTGAAATCGGGCCATATGAACGAGTGGTACGGATTAAAGATAAAAATAAAAGATATGAAATATCTCTGTTATTTCCACATCAATAAATATAATATAGCTATTTTTTTCAAATTTAATTTTCTCTAATTCTTGTTTTATACATTATTTTCGTATAGTGGTTATTAACCCAGTTTTTGTTTGCTACTTTCTTTTGCTTTCAGTATTAAATAGACCTCTACTTCTACTCCTATGATTTTCACTCTAAGTAACAGTGCCATTAAATGACTATTGTTTAGGTTATTTTTCAATTTATGTGGTATATATGTTTTTTTATATTGGGAGAAATGGATAATTGATGGCAAGATGGATCACCTGAGATGAAATTTACGCTAGGTTGCGTGACGAACTTTTTCCGTTGGTTGGATAGATAGAAATTTGATCCAGTTTTCTGATAATCGTATAATAGGGACTGCGTTAGCTAAGATTTCTCACGTGCCTTTATCTCAAAACGTAAAAGTTCAATGAGAACCAAATTTGGTATTATAGCTTCAACTAAAGTGCATCATAATATAACAGCTTATTGGTGATACGACATTAGTAAGAGTAGAGTTTTTCTGAAGGCCGAAAACTAAGAAAATACAATCATTTTGTAAACGGTAACAGCTGATTTTCCTTAATATAAATCTGCTAATATCTAACAAAATTAGTCGGTTATATTAACATATATCACTTGCAAACTAAATCACTATTCTCGGTCGGGCGCGTCAAGAATAATCCCCCATCAGGCGCGTGTATCTCACAGATCATCCTCAACCGTTTTTACGGAAATACAGTTTTTTAATATATATTTCGCACTAAAATGTTCAGCGTGTGATTAGAAACCATAAAAGAGGAAGTATTTGTTTGAAAGAAGTAAATACTTTTTAAAATTGACAAGTATTATAATATAAGGAAACGGTGGACGATAATTTTTAAAATATAATTAAAAAACACAAATATCAAAAGGAATAGTTTAAATGCACATGCCTTAATTATACATATTTCATTTCAGTTTGTGAACAATATAAAAAATTATCTAAATATAACTTCAATCAAAAATAAGTAGCATGAAATCACTTTTAGATAAGACTTAATGAAAATCATCAAAAAATTTTAAAAATACCAGTTTGTTATTTCTTTTGCAGAGCTGCATTACAATTAGGACAAAGCATGGAACTATGCTGTTAACAAATTTTGTTTTTGTAAATCTCACAACAGTAATTAGTACACTTACATTTATTTTCAGTTTTGCTTGGTTCACATCATTTTCTTATGTTCGTTGTAGCGGAGGGCCTTTTTTTATGCTGTTCTGTACTTGAGTTCAAGGTATGGTCCAATGAGCTAGTGTACTCTTATGAGTCTCTGGAGTCTTAAAGTTTCGTCCTTAGTTCGGTTGGTAATCGTCTACTATTGTCACTGCGTCGTGCGATATATCCTTGTACAAGTTCTTTTGAAAGCTCATGTTTGAGCAAAATAATAGAATAATAGGTTTATATGATTCCATTTAATAAAGAGAAACTTAATTGATGTACATGTTTATGAAATACAGATTTCAAAAAAACTTACGAGATCGGACGCGTGGGATCTAGGAGGTACAATTTAATGACAGGTGAAACTCACGACTCCGTCAAACACAGTGACTCAACATACCTTGAGGGGGAGTTCTCTAAAACACATAACTCGAAGCACTACAACACCATTCTCTGCTAGGAGGTGTGGCAAATATTTTTCTAGAAACTGTGTATCTGAGAGATTACGCGCCCGACGGAGGGTTAAAAACCAAACGGCAGAAAAGTTGCATTTCTAAAAAGCTCGTCACAAAGGCTCGGCTACAGAAAAACAGATTTCAATTTGGTCTCTATTTACTCCCACTTGTCCTAGCCCGATTTCATTGTCCTACTGGATCAATATTTTTATATGAAACGTTTAAACATCCGGTTTGGCAAACGAGAACTTTATTACCACTGAGGTTTAGCAGTCGTGTGTGTATGAACATTTGTTAACTAAATTTAAAACCAATAGCAAGGATTTAAAAAAAAAATCGTATACCTTTTAATTGTGCTTGTCACAGTGGTATGGATCATAGAAGATCTATTTAGAATTTAATTAAATTAGTATCTCCATTTAAAGCTTTGGATAATCATAGTAAATACAGAAGTAAGAATTAGATTCCAGTCTTAGCCTGAACCAATTTTCTACTAATTTAATCAACTATTACTTGATATTACAAGTCTTCCTGCCTTAGAGATAGTTTGTATTATATTCTTAATCGGGCTACAATTTTGTACGTTGACGAAAATTCATTTTACAACAATTATTCTTTATTTCTATCTTAGCAACAAGACTTAGTACTAATTAAGTTTTATCTCGAGAAATACTTAGTGATATAGCAGCCGTAAATTGAGGAAATAGGAGAGTACTGAAGGCTGAAAATAAATCCGTTTATGTTTGAGGTACAGGAAATGTAAATGAATGAAAAACAGACTTTAGCCTCAGGTGCCATAAAAAAAAATAGTTCATTAATAACATCAATGAACGATTAAGCCCAATAATGAACTTGCAAGATTGTCATAAACCTACTTCTAATAAAAGTAAAAATAAGCAAAACTATAATTCAATAAGTAATTAATTACATCCTCAAGTGTGTAGTTTCAATTGTATTCTATAAATTAAGACAACTAAGTCATCGGTCTTCCCTTTAGGGTATGGAAGAGTTAACCAGTCTCTAGGAAGCGGAAGTCGTCGCCATCTCTTCCTTCTCAGCATTAGTACATCTGTTTATTATTTTTATTAAAATTTATTGTTAATGCTGCCACTCTGGTATTAATTTCCAGGAAATTCATAATTTTATCTTTTAATGCCTTATTGTGGTAGAAACCTACACCGCACAGATCCTTTTTCGCTGCCGAGTTCGTGAAAATATTGCTATTTTTTTTCTCTCCACAATTCCACTATGATTCCGATGTATTTCCGTCAGACCTATGACGTTATATTTTATATCACACTCTAATTCCTCCAATCTAACCTCTTCAAGCGAAGTCCTTGAATTCAGAGTACAAATATTAAGTGTTTTCTTAGCCATCCGTTTTAATACCTTTGTGAGAAAAATGTATAAATAAACAAATAAATTATATTTCGATATTAACAAGAAAACTTTTGTTACATTTTTGACTCAACTCATAGTAACGTTGATATTTAGATTATTATATGTAAACTGTAAGCGGACCCGACAGACGTTGTCCTGCATGATATTTAGAGCGATTAAGATATTAAATTTAATATTATGTTTAAAACAAAAGCTACTTTTAATAACACAAAAAACAACATTTGTTATGTGCACGTTTGTCTAAAAACCAATAGAAAATGAAATATGACGATTTTTGTTATTCAGGTAATCCTTATAACTCCCACTCCCGCTCGAATCTAAAAAAATTAATATATCTTATAAATATGGAAGAATAAATGCTAATTTTCGTATAGAATTTTGGTAAGTTTAGTTCAACCATTGGTGTCCAATAAAATTGTTGGCCCCCACTTTAATTTTTTAGTGTATATCTCGTTTATACTCTTACTTTGTTATGCGACAAAAGTGAATATAACATAAGTTACTCTAAATAACAACATAAACAACTTTTAACCTATGCATATTTGCCAAAAAGCCAATAGGAAACGAAATATCACTATTTTTAATTTTAGGCCTCCCTTACGACCCCCCACTTCTGCTCCATCTGTCGGGATGATTTGTGATACTAAACCATCCGGGCCATCACCCGAACGCGTACAAGAAAAATCATTCAAATCGGTCCAGACGTCTAGGAGTTCAGTGACATAAACACGTACAGTAGACTAATATATATGTATATATATATATATATATATATATATATATATATATATTTCATTTTGAAATTTTGCAACAATATGGAGAAATTTCAATAACTAGAGTGATAGCCGTTGTGTGTATGTGTGTGGGATTAATAATGAACAAAAACTGCGTAGAGAATTTACAATTGCATTTATCACTTTGAGCTCATTATAATTTACCAATGTGGCACTTACCATTTTTAATCTTTGTACATAAAATCTCGGCATTTGAGAGTTTTAGAGGTCATTGTTGTAACTACAGAATACTGCTGGTGATTGCCTCCAACTAAAAATCTTAATATACAACTTCCTCCCTCACACATACATACATACATACATACACACATACACACACACACACACACACACACACACACACACACACACACACCAAGAGTAAAATAAAAGGAAGAAACAAGTGTCACAAGAACGTCCCGTAGTTTCATAACCTTCTGCCTAAAGGCCACTTAACATTGAAGGAATCAGGAGAAAACTATCATTCACGACAATAAAAACTTGAATGGAAAGAATTCTACTTGACGCTAGAATTATTAGACAGCCATCACTAAAGGTTTAGGCTCAGTAAATCGATGGCATTGATCAAGTTGTAAAATGAACACTATAGATCTTCTCTTAACAAGAAGATGGGTGTAAAATAGTGGTTTATAATATTATTTGGTGTAATATAGATTCATTCTTAAGATAATACAGACTATGATACTTAACACTCAGTACTCACTTGTTAATAGAGGTAAACTCAGTTATAAGATGAATGAAAGAACTTACCTATAACAGAAAATAAATAAATGAGTTTCAATGGATTTTGTCGTATGAAATATATTTTATAACAAGACACGAATGAACGAAAATATTTTACCACATTTCCCGAGAGAGAAATTGAGGTTATCATAGATTTACAAAATATTATTTCAAATATCTATCGATCCTACTTAGGTAATGACAAAAATGAGGTCCATTCAAAGTTGTATGTACGTATATTTGTCGGTTTATTGTCATTAATGAAAAAAATTGCTATGCAACCAAATATCAAGTTCTTTATTAGCAGAAGTTGAAACAGGGGTCCAATAAGGATTCAGAACAGGAGCTAAAAACAAACTCATAAATATAATAATTAATATGTAAATAATCGAAAAATGGCATAGACTAATTCTGTCAATGAAGTTATTTTCTACAATTGTTTGATACATTTTACTGTCAAATTAATAATGGCCAATGTATTTTTAGCAAATTCCCCATCTTTTTTTTTTTATTTTAGTCCACCGCAAGCCCACATTCCCCCGGTTTAGAGGCACAGACGCTAATTTTAAACTTAATTAAAATCACACAACTCTATTATGAATGGAATTGAGAACCATGTTGAGCCATGAGAATAGTTGTCCCTACGTCCTTCATAAAATCCAATTATAGAGAGCTGATTTGAAAATTTCGCGGTGGACTGAATTTTCAACCAAATAATAAAATCTGTAGAAGAGAGAAAACATTTTTAGGCTGAATGTCTACGTTTCGGTTGGGTTTGTAGACCTTAGTGATTTGAGACTAAATTTCTTATGTTGTGAGTGATCAATTCGAAGTGAAATGCCCGTTAACCGAGGAGGGATTAAAAGAGATGTTTCTAGTAAGTAGTCGAATCACATTCCGACCCAAATTTCCTCCTCATGATGCAAAAAAGTCAACTATTTTTTCTCCAAGAAAACCAAGAATATTTTCTATCTTTCTAAATTAATACTGAACCTTGTAAATTTTGTAATTGAATCATAATATGGTACAACTTTTTGTAGCTAAATTAACTCATAGTTGTTTCAACGGACACTTGTTGATCAATGTTTATCAACATCAATATAAATCAGTTTTAATTTGTCTCCCTGATTGTACATAAGATACGCAATGTAGGGACATCCTAACAGTTTATAATACCCATCAATATGAACTAGGTATACATTTCTAAATACAAAAACATTTTGACACCTAATACTCATTTTTGGGAAAGTGTCAAAACGATAGCTCACGGTTACCCGCAATGATCTTTTTCACCAAATGTTAAAGGAATTTTATTATTTATTTATAAAGAAGCATCCGCAACTAGGCGATTTGCCTAAAAAAATAACAATTTAATAAAAACAATATAATAGAAAAATAACAGAAACTATCAACAATAATAATAAGACAAAATTAAACACGATAAATAAACATTAAATACAAGTAATAAAAACAATAAATAAACATTAAGTATTAAAGATAACAGTCTAAACTGGTTTTATTAATATATATATTTATACATTTATATTATCTGAAATTATATAAAATTTCTCACCAAGTCAAAATCAAACAGCAGAGAAGTTAAATTTTGACAAACAAATTCAATTTTTTTAAGGTCATTTAGTGTATTGTCGATATGTGGGCTTCTGTCAGTAGGACGTTCGTACATGTTATGTGGGGTCTCTAAGTATTCAATGCTCCTGCAGTTAGTCAGTATGTGTTTAATGGTTAATGTTTCATGACATGCATAGAGGTCTTTCTGTTCTCGTCATGAGTTATGATTTCGTTAAATGTGAGTGTCCTATCCTAAGTCTCGTTAGTACAAGGAATTATATGAGAATGAAATTGTGTATTGTCGGCATTCTGGAAATTTCAGCCATAGGATCAAGAAGAGAGTTTCAATGGAAAACCATGAGATAACGGCTGGAAGAGGGCGCTAGCAGTTAACACCCTCTCCGATTCCTATGGTGAACCTTTCCTTACTTTACGACAATAGCAAAATGATCAGTACTGATTTACCACGGTTGTGAATATTTATCAAATGTTTATCTTTAATTTGACATATGATAATACTTTTTTCATAATAAATAATATGAAAGGGGCTCAGGTTAGCCATGTGAGTTAAAGCGTTGACCTTAATCACACATAGTAAACCTAGAGTGGCGTGTTCGATTCCCGCCCTGGGCAAAGGAATTTATTTAGTGACGGACTTCATTAAATGAAATCCTTAGTCCCATCCTGGCTAGAAAAGGGTGGTAACCTGCAAAAGTTGACGTTAATAAATAATTAATTATAATATGAAAATAAATCAACATAAATATGTTGATTATCTCTTATATGCCACAGAAAACATTTTTTTTTATATATTTAAAATGTTATGTTCCTTTTTTTTATTTGAATTATAATATATACTTATTAAATTATATTTAAACATGAAAACAATTAACGAATCAGAAATGCTGTAGTAATGACTTATGAAATGATTATTTTCTATGAGTAATTCTGAATAGCATTGAATGATTTTTTATTTAATTTTTTTAAGTAATAGTTAAATCACATTAAAACATTTTGACCCTTGAAATTTTTTTTTTTTTAAGAGAATGATTAAACGACAAATTACAAACGTATTGATTTAATTCATTAATATAAATGCTTATTATAACAAAAAAAACATAAATATGTTTAAACTAGAAAAAATTAAAAATAGTAATAGTATAGAAATATTCCTTTTTTGTAACATAAGAAATACGAAATATTAAAATTTCATAAAGCAATACCCTCTCCCTCTAATTACTACCCCAAACCTTGACAAATAAAGCCTATATAAAATACCTTTTTAATCACACATTATATATATATATATATATATATATATATATATATATAAAAATTAAATAATTCATTATGTTGGTTAATTAAGGCTTTCTCCGTTCTCTACTCCAATTCTTGATACTTTTCTTTTTTTTTCTATTTTTCTACAACCCCCTTTAAATCAAATGTAGACACTTTACGCTTTGAAATTAATGTATTTCTCAAAACGGCACGAATCTCTTGAAAATACTGGAATGAATGTGGATTAGCATAAGTAAGCCAAACGAAAATATGGAATATCCTTTAGATTTTATTACACAACAGGTGGCCTGACCACAAACCTACTTGTAAGCTGCTTAACAAAGCCCGATCTGTATTTGAACAAATCAACAAGGCAAGGTTTCCAAATAAAAATAAATAAATAAACATACAACCTCCCTTTTCCTCTCCATCTTTTCCTCCATTGTTATTATTTTGCATTACTTTATATATATATATATATATATATATATATATATAAAAGTAATAATTTACATTAAATACAAAATTAAAAAAAAAAAAAAAAAAAAAAAAAGTTTCTCAGTTTTGGATTCGTCTGTGAAGAGAAGAACGTCGTTTGAGACAGGCCATTCACGGATAACACACGGACACCTCATGACTAGGACTGAACCACCTTTATGTACACTGTGCAATACACAACTATCAAACACCTACTCACAGACCGCAGACTAATAACGGACAAGAACTTACCCACCACCCTATTAGAACTACTACACGACAACAGTTGATACATTAAAAAAATAATGAAACAACTCAAAACATGAAAAAGTCCGTCACGCAGGTGCTGCGTTAACTAAGCAGATTTCCCACTTGCGACCCGTATTTGCATATATCTCGTGACGTAAAAGTTCAATGAGAACAATAGTTGGTATTTAGGCTTCAAATAAAGCGCTTCATAATATAACAGCATATTGTTGATATGACGTAAGCAGGAGTGGGGGTTTACTGAAGGCCGAAAACTAAAAAAGTCCGTCACGCAGAGGCTGCCTAAACTAAGCAGATTTCCTACGTAAAGTTTTACAATAGAGAAATCTGCCTAATAACAACTGCAGTAGTAAGAAACCTCTAAACCTATTCAGGAGGGACGAATAGTTACGGAAACGGCCGCCAGAGCTCCCGGCGGAAAGTCCGAACAGCCGGCTCCCCCCCATATATATAATTTTGAACAGACCTCATTTTCGTCATCTCCTGGGTAGGATTGATGGACATTTGAAGAATATTTTCGAAAATCGCGTCATTATTACGACCTCAATAGCTGATTTCCCTAAAGGGAAATCTGCTAACACATTTACAATCAGAATTAACATTAAATAATTAAACATTAGACTAGAATAATCCACGGGAGAAAAAAAAATATAACCGTACTTTTACCTATGACTGTAGATTTTTTAACGTTCTTTTTATAAAGTGGCTTTACCTAAACTATTTTAGTTTTATAACAAGAAAATGTGTGAATTGCTTAAATTGTGACACTCCCAAATAAATAAATAATTAAATAATTTAGAAAAAAATTGTATACTTTGGTTGCTATGGGTACATGAATAGAAAATCATTTTCTCTTCATACTCTCATCTAAATGGAATTAATGCATTGGAATAAGATATAAACTATAGTTGGATAACGAATGTTCAAAGCACATATTACTCTTGACGTAAAATACATTCGCTTCCCTGAGGCATTTAAATGTATACGTTTTTATCACAGGACTAATAAAAAAAAACTAGAGAAAACGGAACCTTTTAGGTATTTTTTATAAAGTTTCCATTCGAATATGGGTTTTCTCGTTCGCCCAGAGTTTGAACGCGTGTTAGCATGAGTGATTACAACAGAACGAAAATGTTTTGTATTTTCTTTTTTCTCTAAAGACTATTGAATGTAAAATAAAGCGATCCGCGCACTGCTAAACTTTTCACAAAACTCCACGCATTACTTTAATGGATGGCCGTGCCATAACAATCCATTTAAAAAGGATGAAAATCCATCTTTTCTTCCTGTCAATTTAGCTAAGCGCCGGCCAGGATGAACGTTAATATTACAAACCTTTATTTAATACTCCCATCACTCTAGATTGCTTCGTTAAAAATTGTGCTGCACGAATAGCTTGAGGATCGTATTTCCCAATTTGAGCTTAATGGATTGTAAAATTTAGTTTTTCTGTCTATTTTGCTTAGAGGGGCTCATAGAAAAACTGGAAAATCATGTTTCCAGAGAACATCATTAAAGCTATCCTTGGATGTTCTTTAATTACTGAATTCTATCCACTAGGATATTTCTGAACTTGGGCGTTCCAATATTACAATAAAGTAAATATTAAATGAAGTATATATGTATATATATATATATATATATATATATATATATATATATATATATATATATACTAGCTAAGGTACCCGGCGATGCCCGGGAAATCATTGCTGACTGACTAATGATTGTATTTTTATAGCAAGACTTCAATGTGTACAATTGCACTTCCCTCCACGATGTATTGTTTTTTTCAAAACAGCCAATCCTAAAGTGTAACTTTCAGGGTTATTAGAATAGAAATTTTAGTTTTGAAGAATATATGAAAATGGGTTCCTAATTTATCCCTCACGACTTTTTGACTCACGGTTTTTGAATAATTCAGACCATAATCATGGGTAGCATTTATCACAATTAAATATCTTCTATAATGAACATATTTCCTGCCAAAAATCAAACCAAGCACATATAGTTTTAGCATAGTTTTATACATAAGATTATATTCGTATTAGTAAGCCTCAGTGGAAATCACTTCCCGTCATGGCAGCATTCCACAGGAAATAACTAAACTCAATTACCTCCCGTCCATTTCTGCTCTCGCAGGAGCGTTATTATCGTTGTTTTCCTTAGAATATTGATTCAGAATATTATTTTAATAATTTATCTCCCTTATGGAACTAAATAATAGATCCCTAAACATAATTTCATTTATGTTCAAAAAGCTAGATGAGGAGAAGAGAGCCCCCCTGCAACCTAGTAATACTTTAAACATTCATATCGAGTATATATTAAATACCAGAAATGCTCTTATAGTTTATATTCTATTAGAAATAAATAACAAATTTATAGGGAAAATAAATAAATAAATGAGGAGGCGACGGAGATTTATAAGCTCACTAATCCGAATCATACTTGCAACTATCATATAAGACTAAAACATAACATCTTTTGTAATAATATGCATTTATTAAAAACACTAAAATAAGCACTAATAAAATTAATGACTCCCATTATGGTTTTAGCGTATATGCCGTATTAACTTCATTTACGGCAAAAGTGAATACAACAAAAGTTACTTTAAATAACAAAAGTAAACAACTTTTGCTATGTGCACGTTAGCCGAAAAAAAAAATAGAAAATGAAAATTGCGAATTTTTATCTCAGGCCTGTCTTATAACCCCCACTCCCGTTTGAACCTAAACATTTTAATGTAGCTTATAATCATGGAAAAATTAATGCTAATTCGCATACCAAGTTTTGTTAAATTCGGTTCAATCGTTTGTGCTCAACAAAATTGTTGGCTTCCGCTTTAGTTTTTAACGCATATCTCGTTTATGTTATACAGCAAAAGTGAATATAACCAAAGTTACTTTAAATAACAAAATAAACAACTTTTGTCATGTGCATATTTGCAGAAAAACCAGTAGAAAAAGAAATATCGCTATTTTTAATTTCAGGCGTCCCTTATAACCCCCACTCCTGCCCGTCCCTAGAAATGTTTGTATGGCTTATTATAAGGAAGGCATTAGTGCTAATACACATACCGAGTTTTATTTAGTTCGGTTGAGTCTTTGTGCCAAATAAAATTGTTGACTCCCGCTATAATTTTTAGCGTATAACACCTTTATAGTTCGGTATACGAAAAAAAGTGTATATAACAAAAGTTACTCTAAATAACAAAATAAACAACTTTTGTTATATGCATATTTGCCAAAAAACCAATAGGAAACGAAATATCGCTATTTTTAATTTCAGGCCTCGCTTATAACCCCCACTCCTGTTCGTCTCAGAGAATATTAATATAGCCTAAAGTCTAAGTTGGGTTAGTAGTAATACACATACCAAGTTTCATAAAATTCGGTTCAGCCGTTTATGCGTGAAAAGGTAACAAACAAACAAACAAATAAACAAACAAACAGACACCAAAGAAACAAAATGCAGTTATGGTGTCTATGACATGTGAAACGAAAAGTTATCGTGAAATTTTGCGAAAAAAATCAATGTACAGACAGAGGTTACAATTTTATATATATATAGAGATACATATATATATATATATATATATATATATATATATATATATGTGTGTGTGTGTGTGTGTGTGTGTTATTGAAACAAATATGTACTATCATAACAATTAAACGTTAGTGGTAATGTCATTATGACTAAAGACAATATGCGTTTAAACTCCATATGATTGTTTAAACTAACTATTATTTAGGTTGCAGGGAGGGCTACGATCTCTTCCCCTTACCTAGCTTTTTGAATATAAATTAAATTATTTTTAAGGTACCACTATTATTTAATTCCAAGCGGTAGATAAATTATTAAAGTAATATATTGAATCAATAATTTAAGGAGAAGAATCTTGGGAACTCACATGCTGGAGCGGAAGTTGACGTGAGCCTAAACAGTTAATTGAGTTTACTTATTTCTTATGAAATGGTGGCATTACTGGAAGTGATTTCCACTTATTGTGAGATTTACTATTACTAATATAATCTTATGTACAAAACTATGCTTAAACTATATGAGCTCGGATTGGTTTTTGAAAGGAAATATGTTCATTATAGATGATATTTAATTGTATTAAATGCTACCCATGATTATGGTTTGAATTACTGAAAAACGGTGAGTCAAATAGTTTAGAGGGGTAGATTATGAACACATTTTCATTTATTCTTCAAACCTAAAATTTCTATTCTATTAGCCCCCAAAAGTTACCCTTCAGAATTGGCTATATCGGAAATTCATTACGTCGTGGAGGGAAGTGTAATTGTACACATTGAAGTCTTGCTATCAAAATACCATCATTAGTCAGACAAGAATGATTTCCCGGGCATCGACGAGACCTTAGCTAGTACACACACACACATATATATATATATATATATATATATATATATATATATATATATATATATATATATATATACAAACACACACATTTATTTGTTTCTAAGGTTCTCCACTAAAGCAACTGTGTTAAATTGTTCTGTCTGATCCACCCCTTCAGGAATAATTGTTTTCAAAAAATAATCACTATCAAAAAGTATATAAATATGAAAAAAAATATGATCGTTAAATAGTGAATTAAAAAGTGCCCGTGAAGTTAACTTTTTTCCTTCATGATAACGAGTACTTCCACAGTGCTAAGTAAAATAAATTTTAGATTAACTGGATTAAATAAATAGATTTTAGAGTTATGCGGTGCTAATTTTTTTCTGATAACATAGTCAGGACTTTCCAATATGACTTTCATATTTTCGTATTCTAGTTGTATTAGTTTTAAAAAATCGACTTTTCAGGCAAAATGTAGTATTGTCAGTGCAGTGGAACGGCGGGAGTCTAGTGAGTAAATCAGCCTGACAGTCGGCAGTTATGACGAAAGACGTTGACTCTTCTAGATCCCGTCGATAGATTTTCTTATAAAAACGCTTAAAACTTTTAAAAAAAGGCGTCACAGATTCTGTACACAATACAATAATTTCTAGCGGGAACTCTCTTAGAAAATCAGTATACAAAAACACTGATAAATAAAGCAATGTTCGTATGTAATATCTTTTTGTTTGTCTTCTATCCGTAGAGTGTCTAAATAAGGTGGGGCTGCGAATTCGTTCTAGCCATTAAATATGTCAGCATGCGAATTCGTTCTAGCCATTAAATATGTCAGCAGAGTAATATTTCGAAGCAACAAGTGGTTGGAAAAAGTCAGCAGCACGGAGAGAGAAGAATTTGCATACTTATGAGAGAGCAGTTTCTTCGCTGCAGCTATAATGGGGGATATGCATCGGGACAGCTTTAGGAGAGGTTTTCTCGCCTAAGCAGATAGGATGTTCTTAAAGATTCTCTACTGAAGGAAAGTAATAACTACGACCTTTAATACATACAAGAACCGTTATAGGTAAGCTATACATCCAATACATGGCCTTCCTCAAAAAGGCTAATTAGAAGAGAAGAAGTAGTTTTAACGAGGTTGAGAATTTGCCATTCACGACTAACTCACACTTACCTACTTACTGGAGAAGACGAACCCTACTGCCAACACTGTAACTGTAGACTTACTATAAAACATATACTTACTGACTGCTATCTAAGGACTCACATAGACCTACCATACACTTTGACTGAATTACTACATGACTGTAGCCCGTACATAGACCGCGTATTACAATACTTGAAACAAAACAACATTTACAAAAAATTATAATGTAGGGCAATACTGAAAATATTTGCAGAAATGAGGATACTTACGTAAATATAATAATTATATTTTATATAGGTTTAATATGTTATATATATGTTATATGTGTTGAATATGTTATATATTAAATATGTTATGTGTTAAATATGTTGCAGGTTATATGTTAAATATGTTATAGGTTATGTGTTGATTATGTTATATGTTATAGGTTATATGTTGATTATGTTATATGTTATAGGTTATATGTTAAATATGTTATAGGTTATATGTTAAATATGTTATAGGTTATATGTTAAATAGGTTATATGTTAAATATGTTGTATATTATTATGCTGTATATTAAATAACTGATTCGTCGCTAAATCGCCCCTGTTGCGAAATGCGATTATTATATGAATAAAAAAAAAAAAAAAAAAAAAAAAAAACAAAAAACAAAAAAAAAGACATCATACATGTTATTTTCATTAATCATAGTTTTAAATTGTTTCGTTTTGTGGCTTATCGATTTGAATATTTGCTTAAAATAGTAACTTAGGAAAAAAAAAAATTCTATGGAATATGCTGGACGGTAGAGGAACCAATTGACGAGGATCAATAAAAAGTCCGTCACGCAGGGTCTGAGTAAACTAATCAGTTTTCCCACGTGAAGATATACAATAGAGAAATCTCCATACGAAATCCAAACGGTTACGGAAACAGCCGAACTAGCTTTTGGCGGGAAACTCACTCCTCCGTTATCGGCCCATACTTAATAAAAATGCAAATATTTCTGTTAATATTCAAGATAGAGAATAAATGTATATAACAATATTTATAGTAACTTTAATTTGAAATAAGATTGGTTTTATACAATTTTTCGTTCCGACGTATGGTAACGGAGATATTTCGAATTTTCTAAAAAACCCCTCTAAACCTCCCTCCCACTGGTACGATTTCAGTTAACAGACAAATATCTTTATATATATATATATATATATATATATATATATATATATATATATATATATATATACAGGGTGTCGCCAAACCAAACTGCCAAACTTCAGGGATCGATAAAGGATCAAAAAACTAAGAAAAAAAGTCCTCTGGCATATGCCTCGTTTTCGCTTCGTTTTTGAGAAAATCACAAAAAACTGAAAATAGTTGTGCAAAAAGTGTATTTTTTTTAATAATGTATTTAAATTACAAAAAACTATTGGCTTTTTGAGTAAGCTTAATTTTTTAATTTACGAGGAGTAAATTTAGAAAACATGAATATTCTCACGCTTTCCTTATCAATAAAACGTCTAGGTTGAGTGTTTAAACTTAAAAAGAAAGTATTAAAATGTTTACTATCATTTTAATCCTTTTTGGGGGGAATCCAGCCTCGCATTCTCACATTAGTGGTGTTGCTAGTACTGTTCAGTGAAGTCAACAATTATGGCTAGATTTACCAACGCTGAATACGCGGACATAGTCTAGGTCTACGGATTTTCGATGGCAATGCACGTCAGGCAATTCGGGAATATCGCAGACGGTTTCCTGACCGAGAAACCCCACACATAGGTGTTTTTACCAGCACTTTCAGAAGGCTTCGAGAGACTGGGTCCTTCTCATGTAATCGTCGTGAAAACCGTATGCAGGCTCCGATGGAAGCCGACCTGAGGCGGAGGGAGAGAATACTGAGGCACTTCAATACCAACCCTGGCACAAGCGTCCGGAGAGCTGCTTCAGTTCTAAGCATACCAAAGACAACCATTTGGCGCACATTAAGGGCTGACCGCAGGCATGCTTACCATGTACAAAATTTAATACCCGCTGATTATCCCCGCCGATTAAATTTTTGTAATTGGTTCAAAGAACAATTGCAAAACCTAATCTGGATCTGTGTAATCTGGACGGACGAAGCGACTTGTACACGTGCGGGCATATTAAATCAAAGAAACTATCACCTTTGGGCACATGAAAATCCCCGCGCTGTTAGAGAATTTCACTACCAGCATGAGTTTTCTGTAAACGTGTGGGTCGGTCTTTGTTATAATCGCATAATAGGTCCCGTATTTTTACCTGCTCGACTTCACGCTGAAAGTTATCATCTATTCCTGGAGAATGACTTACTGGCACTTTTGGAAGATATCCCTTTGGAAACAAGGCTTGAGAGCTGGTTTCAACTCGATGGTTGTCCTGCACATTACGGAAGGGCCGTACGAGACTGGTTGGACATCAACTACCCAGGTCGCTGGATAGGACGAGGTGGGCCGGTGCCTTGGCCTCCCCGGTCTCCGGAACTCACGCCACTAGATTTCTTCATGTGGGGATACGTGAAAGAAAATGTCTACCGAGAGCCCGTCCGCACAAGGGATGACCTCATCTAGCGCATCAGAATGGTTTGCAACCAGCTCACCGCAGAACAATGTTTAGATGCAGTGCGATCTGTGAGTACACGATGTGATGCGTGTATTGCAGCGAGAGGCCAGCACTTCGAACAACATTTACGTTGACGCTTTAGAAATTAACGATGTAATTTTAGAGTAGGTAAAACCTTTGAAACTTTCAGGGTTTTTTTTCTAACTAAGGTAGACCCATATAAAAACTGAAACATTTATGTTTTCCAAGTAAGAATATATAATTATTTTATTAATTTTTTAAATTTTTAATATTTTTTTATGTTTTAATCTTCAGTTATTGTTCATAATGTTATCTACTTTAAATAGGTAATTTTTTTATACTATGAATATTTGAATAAAAAAGTATTTATTATTTTTAGTTTTTTGTGATTTTCTCAAAAACGAAGCGAAAACGAGGCATATGCCAGAGGACTTTTTTTCTTAGTTTTTCGATCCTCTATCGATCCCTGCAGTTTGGCCGTTTGGTTTGGGGACACCCTGTATATCTATATATATATAAAATTGTAACCTCTGTCTGTACATTGATTTTTTTCGCGAAATTTCACGATAACTTTTCGTTTCACATGTCATAGACACCATATCTGCATTTTGTTTCTTTCGTGTATGTTTGTTTGTTTGTTTGTTTGATACCTTTTCACGCATAAACGGCTGAACCGAATTTTATGAAACTTGGTATGTATATTACTACTAACCCAACTTAGACTTTAGGCTATATTAATTTTCTCTGAGACGAACAGGAGTGGGGGTTATAAGGAAAGCATGAAATTAAAAATAGCGATATTTCGTTTTCTATTGGTTTTTCGGTACATATGCACATAACAAAAGTTGTTTATTTTGTTATTTAGAGTAACTTTTGTTATATACACTTTTGTCGTATACCGAAGTTTAAATGCGTTATACGCTAAAAATTATAGCGGGAGTCAACAATATTATTTGCCAAAAAAGACTCAACCGAACTAAATAAAAGTCCGTCACGCAGGGGCTGCGTAAACTAAGCAGATTTCCCACGTGAAGTTTTACAATAGGGAAATCTGCCTAATAACAACTGTAATAGAAAGAAACCTCTAAACCTAAAACATTATTTAGGGCGTAATAACCCAGTAGTTTCTAGCCCCGAGACACAGTTAACCTAACCTCTAAACCGATTCACGAGGGACGGATAGTTATGGAAAAGGCCGCCAGAGCTCTCGGCGGAAAGTCCGAACATAGCCTACTGGTACCACACGCAGAATACAAATGCAAATATCTCGGTCAATATTCAAGATACAGAATAAATGTATAGAACAATATTTATAGTAAATTTAATTTGCAATAAGATTGATTCTGTACAATTTTTCGATCAGACGAATAGTAACGGAGATATTTCGAATTTTCGGAAATCCTCCCCTCTAAACCCCCCCTCCCCGTGGTCCGATTTCAGCCGTTAACGAACTTGATCTTTCTTTTGACATAAAACGACTAAATATCGAGTTTGGTAACGATCAAACAAAAATTGCGACCGCTAGAGCGGTAACAGACAAATATATAGATAGATAGATAGATAGATAGATAGATAGATAGATATATATATATATATATATATAGATATATATATACAGTTTTGAACGGACCTCATTTTCGTCATCTACTAGGTAGGATCGATGGACATTTGAAGAAAAATTTCGAAAATTCCGTCATGAGTACAACCTCAATAGCTGATTTCCCTTAGGGGAAATCTGCTAAAACTCGGTATGTGTATTAGCAGTGAGGCCTTCATTATAATAAGCCATACCAACAATTCTTTGGACGGGCAGGAGTGGGAGTTATAAGGGAAGCCTGAAATTAAAAATAGCGATATTTCGTTTCCTACTGGTTTTTCCCCAAATATAAACATAACAAAAGTTGTTTATTTTATTATTTGGAGTAACTTTTGTTATATACATTTTTGTCGTATACCTAAGTATAAATGAGTTATACGTTAAAACTTTAGCGGGCACTAACGGCTGAACCGAACTTAACAAAACTCGGTATGTCAATTAGCATTAATTCTTTCATGATTATAAGTTATATTAAAATTTTTAGGTTCGAACGGGAGGGGGGTTAAAAGGGAGGCCTGAAATAAAAATTCACCATATTTACATGTATAAGAGACGGGAAATATAAAAATATCGAAGACTGTGAAGCCTTATCAAACAAATAATTCTATTATTAGCAAATCCACGGCAAAGATGGGTATCAATCCTAAAAAGTCCGTCACGCAGGAGCTGCGTAAACTAAGCAGATTTCCCACGTGAAGTTTTACAATAGAGAAATTTAACGAGAGCCGAGCCAGTCAAAGAAACGGCCGAACTAGCTTTTGGCGGGAAAGTAACTCTCGTCCGTTAGGCTCTGAGATTAAATTAAAAACAATTCAATCTCAAAAAACAACAAGAACACAAAATATGGACTTACCGTTAATGATAGCAGCGCTCTCAACACTTATTACACCAACACTAAATAGTACCACAGAATATCCATTATTTGTAAGACTTAATACTGCTGGGAATATTAAGTAAACAAATAAAGGGCAAGTCAAATGTTAAGAACCATCCTAATAGCAAACAGTCTGAGTTCTAAACAATCAGGTTAGCCAGCTTTTACCGGAAATAAAAGCAATTACGGAAATATATTTGAATATAAGTTATAAATTTTATTCATATAACTATTTATTATATCTAGAACTGTAATTAATAATAGACCAGAATAATTATAATCACAACCATTCCAAATTTAGGAACCCGGGAAGAAAATAGAAAGGGGGGGGGCAAAATACGATTCAGACGGTTATGAGATTTTCAAATGATTAAGAAACAAGCAGGTTAGCCAGCGAAGGTTTACAATAGATAAATATACATACAGGTAACACTTCCGTGAATATTAGTGAATAATTACAAACGGCAATGAGAAATCTTTCAGTGAATTTACAATATAAGTTAATAATCCCTACAACGTAATACGGCTGTATTGTAAACAAACAGGGTTAGTCCAACCTCGTAGTTGCATGTATCGGATAGATATGGCACCGGGAAAAAAACAAACAATTAAAGAAATATATCTAAATGAATAAATATTGACAATTTTTATTGAGGAAACTATTTATTATAGTTAGTGGAGTCCAAATTACCATCCACACATAGTAATGAACGCCACCTACACACACTCCTCATTATCTGTTCTCAAGACGTTCACTCAGATTTTTCTGTAGTTCCAAGAAAAAAAAGGGGGGTAGGTGTTCATATACAGCTACTCAGCGTTAGTTTGTTTTGTCCCACCCAGGACTACCATCGCTAAAATAAATCTCCCGCTATGCTTGAGAAAATCCCATATTTTGGTATTTTACCTAATTATGCCAGGTGGATTCATTAGATATCAGCTTATTGTTTAATATGTCTACGTAGGAGTAGGGGTTTACTGAAAGCGGAACTCATTACAAAAACATACAAAATAGTTCTCGGTTAATACTCAATTTTATACGGAAAATATATGTGTTAGAACAATATTTATACGTAAATGTAATTTGATAATAAGAGATTGATTGTATACAATTTATTCGATCCGGACGTGTAGTAAACGGAGGATATTGTACGAATTTTCAAAAAATCCTCCCCTCCAAAACCCCACCCTCCCACTGGTCCGGATTATTCAGCCGTTAACGAAGCTTGATCGTTTCTTTTCTACATAAAACGACTAAATTTCGAGTTTTGTAACGATCAAACAAAAATTGCGTCCGCTAGAGCGGTGGTAACAGACAAATTTATAGATTTATATTTTATATATATATATAGATATATATATACAGTTTTGAACGGACCTCATTTTCGTCATCTACTAAGTAGGATCGATGGACATTTGAAGAAAAATGTCGAAAATTCCGTCATGAGTACAACCTCAATAGCTGATTCCCCTGAAGGGAAATCTGCTAAAACTGGGACGGGTAAATGTCAAAATATTGTACAATGTAAAGCCTGATAAAAAATACCATCACCATTCAGCCTCAGATGAATTTCCGGGCGAAGCCGGGTATCTGAGCTAGTATATATATATATATATATATATAATTTTGAACGGACCTCATTTTCGCCATCTCCTTGGTAGGATCAATGGACATTTCAGGAAATTTTTCGAAACTCGCGTCATGAGTACGACCTCAATAGCTGACTTCCCTTAAGGGAAATCAGCTAAAATTTAATTAATATACTTCATTAACATTAATTAAGAATTAATATCTCCTTTATAAAATAGATTTTATAATTCCCTTACTAATGACGGCTAGTGTATGAGTCTGCATTGAATGCATTGTGCATTAGGGGGGGGGGGTGTTCAGAGCTTTATGTCCAAAACTTAAATATTTTTAATTTATTTTATTCACTTTAGATACCTATTCCATTTTATTTATCTACTATTCAAATATTTTATTAATTATTTCAGTTCTTATGATTCAGTTTTGTACCTAGTTGTAAATTTTGTATTTATGTTTATACCCTTGTTATGTATTTTGTCCTTTGTTGTGTTCCATTCTGTTTTTTTGTGTTCCATTTCCAATTTCTGTTGTTGTTTTCCATTTCTGTTTTTGTTTAATTTTGTTAATTTTCTTTTTTTTTTCTTTGCTTCATCTTCAATTGACGAAGCTTTTATTCTAAGCTGCATCGCCTTCTGCGAATCTCCAATAAATAAACAAATAAATGAAGTAATGAACCCATACCTAAATTACTGTGATTTTGTATCAACATTGTCAGTAAGCTTGATTGATTTTGTAACACTTATTATTGACCCAATGACCAATATAAATATCCAGTATATAAGAAATGAACTTTTTAGACACGGAATTCTTTATAGTTTTGCAGCTCGTTGTAGTTTTCTTTTTCTGTCACATACATTCTATTATTACAGAAATATGACATTGGTGAAAAATCCATCGAAGTTTTGCTATATATTCACAAAAATTCAGCTTATGAGAAAATATTTCTGAAGGGAGAATATTTCTTCGTCTTTGGCATTTTCATTAAAGGGAAATATAAAAGAGGTATTTTTATAGCACACATAAAGAATGTTAGATCAGTTCACTAGAAAACTGAAAAAGCAAACCAATATTTCGCAGTAAATGAAATATATCTCAAGAAAAGGTCTAAGACTCAAGATAATTTTCTATAAACACAAAAATGTTTGGCACAAAATTTAATTTCAAAAATTATATTTAATACTGATCCCATTACTCAGAAATTAAATTTGGATACCTTTATCCGACTGGCTCATTTTTCATTATTTATAATTTTTATTTGGGGGTTTCTTAAGAAAATCAGCTAGTGATGTGCATTCATGAAAAAAATTCTAAAAAGCTCATTGAAATCTGTGTGTGTAGTCATGGATTAAAAAAGTCCGTCACGCAGGGGCTGCGTAAACTAAGCAGATTTCCCATGTGAAGTTTTACAATAGAGAAATCTGCATACTGGCAACACAACACCACCGTGATTAAATACAAACGGTAATGAGAAATATTTCAGTTAATTAAAATAAATTCTTAACTGAAACGGCTTCTGAATTGTAAGAATAATTTATATTTTAATAACTCAAATTTTAGTAGTCCAAGAATTAAAGAAGGGGGGAGGGGCGGATGAACAGAACGTATATGCATAAATCTCAAAGTACAAAGTAACGAAGGTAAGGTAAGGTTAGAAACGACAGGTAAGGATAGAAGAAGCTTCCACCAGAGCCGAGTAGTAACAATCCGGCCGACCTAATCCGAACTATACCCGACCACATACTTCATAAAAATGTAAATATCTCGGTTAGTATTCAAAATAGAGAATAAATGTATATGACAATATTTATAGTAAATTTAATTTGCACTAAGATTGGTTCTGTACAATTTTTCGATCCTACGTATAGTAACGGAGATATTCCGAATTTTCGAAAATTCTCCCTCTAACCCCCCCCCGCCCACTGGGCCGTTTTCTGCCGTTAACGAACTTGATCTTTCTTTTTACATAAAACGTCTAAATATCGAGTTTGGTAACGAAAAAACAAAAATAGCGATCGCTAGAGCGGTAACAGACACACACATATATGTATATATACAGTTTTGAACGGACATCATTTTCATCATCTAATAGGTAGGATCGATGGACATTTGAAGAAATATATCGAAAATTCCGTCATGAGTACTAATATATTTGAAGGTATGTTTCTTGCACATGAGGGAAGAGGAACGCCTACAATACCCTATTTTGAAGACATCAGTCATCTCATGGATTTCGTTGAGTATAGTAATATGAAACGAGCAGCTTAATATAAAACATAATGGTTGCAACAACAGTGGTAGCCTTTAGCTTATTTACAATCATCCCTAATTATTATTCTCATACCTCTCTTTTATTCCTAACGTCCTACTTTACTCGCCAGCATTGTTACATTCTGTACACTACTGCAAATAAAACACACACACACAAACACACATAATAGTGATTTCACCCTAAATCATCATGCATTTTTTAATCTCTTAATGTAGGACGAAATATATTTCATAAAATCAATTACCCCACTCAATAATATGAAATTTGTATAAACTCGTTCTTTTTCTTTTAGCGAATTTTTTCGTCTAAACAATTAGTCAAACGAGTAATAGCCAAACGAATTAAGGTTTTGACAGGCTAATGTGTAATGTATTCTTGAGATACACTGCCGCACTAAAAGACCGATTCAAGCGGAAATTGCATGGATTTGATGACACTGACAGTAAATGTATGCCTTATATATGGTGCTTGGAACAGCATAATAGGTTGACGTTAACTTCATATCTCGGAAGCAATTCCCTTCAAAAAGGGCTTATCTCGGAAGCCATATTAGCTTCGCAAGCCATAAAATTCAAGCTCCTTCTTATTAAAGGTCGTTACTCTAATAGAGCTACAATTGAAACTGCTTCCCATTTAATGTCAAATATTAAAGTTGAATTAATTTTTAATGTGCTTTCTTCCATTCCAACCAACTCCGTGTAGCCTCGTCGAAATTGTTTCATGTTATTATTGAAATAATCTCCTGTGCTACACAATCTTAAATGTCAGTTATTGCAGTCCTATCGATTATTAATAAGGATATCAAAAACTCATTAAAAATAAATCTATATTAATTATGTACACATAATACATGTATGGTTGACTTTTTCCTTCTTTTGATGGGTATTTAGGCAGAATATAATTTTTCCGAACTAAGAGCAGATAGAAAGATCGTTTTCGTACCTATAATAGATTTATGTAAAAAAATCATTTGCGCTGAGCATTTCGTCTTCTTTCCCCTTTTTCTGTGAAAGAAAAGAAGTATTATATTCACAAAAAGTATCGCTTTTCAGATTCCAATAGAATTATTCATGTGTATGCCCCTTCGAATCATTTTAACAAGTTTTTTGTTTAATTTAATTTATTTGTGGTTTTTAGATTTTTAGACAATCTATTCAAGTATTCTTCTTATTATGGGCCCAATATTTTCAAATATTCTTCATAAGTTAGGGGTCACCAACAAAAACAAAATTTTTTTTTCAAAATTGCCCTACATGTTTTGTGGCTTGCGTCATCTCTAAGTTTAATAGAATAATCTAAAACCGAGTTATGAGAATAATAAGAAGGGATGTATGTAGATAGAGTGCTGAAAATTAACGAAACAATTGAAGTTGTAATTTTAGATAGAAACTCTCTCTCCCTCTCTCTCTCTCTCTCTCTCTCTCTCTCTCTATATATCTCTCTATATATATATATTTATATATATATATATATAAACATATATATATATATATATATATATATATATATATATATATATATATATATATATATATATATATATATATATATATATATATATATATATATACATACATACATACATACATACATACATACATATATATATATATATATATATATATATATATATATATATATATATATGTTATAATGAAAAAATAGTCATTGTTGGTTGTTGTTGTTGTTCTGCACTTAATCTTTTATTATTCTTAATGTTACATATTTGTATCAAATAAATTTCCTTCTATGTTTACGTATATTTTTGTATAAGTTGGTCATTATTATTCGTGGTCAATTAATTTATAATAACGAATTATTCAGGTAACCGCCCATCCCCCCAATCATAAGATATGGTTTTTTTTTAAATGTTAAATGTTGATAGAATAAATTTCACAACACCGCGCCCCCCCCCTCCGATTTTTTTATTTATTTGTCTCTGATCACACGCCCCCCTACAATTGATTGAGGAGGAGTAGCAGTGGTTGTGATTGAAAAGTTTGTACCTAGGACCTAGGTTTTAGGATTATTCTTTAGCTTTCTTTTGTTTTAGTATATTTTACACATCAGAATATTGTTTATATTTTTTTTTTTTGTTTTTTTTTTTTTTTTTTTTTTCAATAAATATTTATTTTCAATAAAACCGTTTTTTTTTTTTTTGTTTTTAATATTTATTTTTTCAGTTTTTAGTTTTTACTTAATATCCATTCTAATTTGTTGCTTCATTTAGGTTGGCTGTCTCACCCTCATACTCTCCCCTCTTATTACTCAAAGGTTTATTTGCTGACAGTTTTTTTAATGCAATTATAAACTTCATAAAAAATTGATATTAATTATGGGATTTAAAACAACATAATATGTCATAATCCACCATGAACAACTTGTAAAACCTTTCAATTTGATATCCATACCCATTACCAATAATGTAACAAACATGAAATCTGGCATGAAGTGCCGGCGGCTATTTTAGATTTGAAATTTGCCAGTGTACTGTATTCTAATAACCCCTTTCATTTGAAACCCATATTGAGGGAGATTGTGAAGAAAAAAGTATGGCTGTCATTTTATAGCGATGCACATCTTGGATTTACAAAGATACTGAATATATTAAATTGTATTGTTATCAGAACTGAGGTGTGTACTATTTGGTTCGTCAAATACAAGATGGGGGTCTCAACAAGATGGGGTGGGGGGTGGTTCAAAATGAGATGCGTCGTCAAATTCTCAAATACTCTTAAATTCGACCCAAATAAATATAAACAGGGCAAGCTTAAAATATAAAATAAAAACCGTTTTTTTAAAAATTTTTTAATTAATTTTTTAAATTTTTTAAAAAAGTAAGAATCTCTTCCTGATAACTTATCATTGTCCTAATAAATCCTACCCATGGTTTGAACTGGAGTAGCCAAAGATAAAAATATTTGTGGGTGTTGTTTTGTGTTTTAGGAGGGGTGTTTTGTTTATGGGTGTTTTTTTGTTTTTGGGTGTAAACTTAATACTTACTAGATGCTTTAACCCAGGGACGCCGAAGCTAGAGCCTGTAGTAGTTAACTTACATGGAACCCACAATAATAGAGGATCCTAGTCAGACTAGCAAATAACATTAGAGTTCTAAGTGCCTTTCAGTGTGTGTTGTTCGGTCTTAATAATGAGGTCTCTATCACGCTCTATTCTTTGTATTTTTTTACCCTGTTTTAATAACAACAGATCAAATATTTAAATAATTTTATTTAACAAAACTAAAAAGGGCAGATTATCATTCCATTAATTTTCAAGTTAGTCAAGGAGATTATCACTTAGAAATTGATTAAGGGTTCGGGGAGGAAATAAAATATAGAGGAAAAATATATATTACTATAGAAAAAAATGAAATGAAAATTAAAAACGAAGAAAAAAAAAAATATAAAAAGATAAAAAAAAAATATGATAAATATGTCTGGTCACAGCACGCTCTGTCTGTCCGGTTGGGGTTATTATGTTGTCGATCTTCTTGTCGTTAACTGTAAATTTTTTTTATGTATTTTGGGCATCTTCTGGTGTTTAGTCACTGTAATTCAAAATCGGACGAAGTTGGGATTTGAAGGCTGGAATAAAAAAAAAAAAAAAAAAAAAAAAAATACAAATATCCCATATATACATATTTTAATATTCAAGATAAGAAAAACATATGAAAAACGTCCCATCCTCATCGTTTCACGCAGGTGGCTGCTAAATACTTAAGCAGGATTTATTTCATGCTAGTATGACTCATCGGGATGAATGAGATGAAATCGAAAGAAGAAAATATATATAGTCCGTTCACGCAGGGGGCCATATGCGTTCCTCTGCTGCGTAATTAAACTAAAGCTGATTTTTCCCACGTGAACTTTTACAATGCAGGTGAAGAAATTTTTCCACGAAAGCCATGCACGTTAAGGTTGGTTAAATGAAACGCCGAACCGAAACCGACCGCGCCGAACTAGCTTTTTGGCGGGAGAAGGAGTGGGAAGGGGAAGAGAAAAGTAAACTTCGTCCGTTTTAGCCGACAGATTTAAATAATAAAGGATATATTTCGGTTACATATTTCAAGATAGAGAATATAAATGTATATAACAACATTTATAGTAAATTTAATTTTCAATAAGATTGATTCTGTACAATTTTTTCAAATCCGACGTTATGTAAGTATCGGAGATATTCCGAATTTTCGAAATTACCTCCCCATTAAAACCCCCTCCTCTCCACTGGTCAGATTTCAGCCGTTATCGAACTTGATCTTTCGTTTTATATAAAACGACTACTACTAAATATCGAGTTTGAGGTAACCGCATAATTTAAAAAAAATATTTCAAATTGTGCGGAAACGCTTTTTTACTAGAGCGGTATTAAACAGACATATGTATATACTGATTATTTATATATATATATATATATGTATATCTAATATATTATATAATTATATATATATACTATCTATATATATCTGTTTTGAAAGGACCTCATTTTCGTCATCTACTAGGTAGGATCGCCACCTATATGGACCATTTGAAGGAACAAGTTCAAAAATTCCCGTCATGAGTACAAACCTCATTAGCTTGATTTCCCTTAAGGGAAATCTGCTAAAATTAAGTACCAGCTTAATATTTGAGTTACGAAAAAATTCATAGACGAAAATTGTAAAGCATCAATATTTTAACAAGATTGGTTCTATCCCCCACCCCTTAATCCAGGTGCAATTTGTACAGTTAAATATCGAATGTGGTACAGATCAAATAAGCATTTTCGAGACAAGAAGCGATTAAATCGCGAGTTTGGTAACAATCAAACGAAATTGCGACCGCTAGAGCGTTTTAATAGACCAATTTTAGAGAATAGATAGATTAGATAGATCTATATATTATATTATATATATATATATATATTATATATATTATATAATATTTATATATATATATAATTTTTTCTGTAATCGTTGAATAAAGGCGGTGTAAAACATTTATCTGAACTGAAAATGAGTGAAAGAAAGTGAAACATTTTCATTGCCAATAAATAGGACCCGTGAGGAAAGTAATCACTTTCTTCAACAAGTGAAGAAAATGGAAAAGTGAATTGCCTTCATTAATTAGTAATAAGAGTTATAAATTAAAAAAAAAATAATTTGAAGTTGGAAAAATTAAATGCTCTTTTAAATGTATTCTTAACATTGTAAGAATGTTATTTTAACAAAATAAACTGATTGAAAAAATGTGTAATGAATTATTGGGTGGAAACTAATCAATATATTTTTTTAAAATATAAATATAATTAATAATTACCTTACCTTTGTTTATAACCTGCCACTTGTTTATAAACTGCACTAACTTCACAATCATAAACACTCTAGTTGGTTTTATAACTATGCTTATAACCTTTCAACAACCGATGCTTTATAACCTACCAACAGACATACCATAATCTTCACAACACCCTAATTTTGTTCATAATTCTGGTTTAGATCCTGATCATGTAATTACACGATTACAGAAGAAAATTTAATATTACACGTCCGTGACGAAAGTAGATTAAGAATTACAAAGCTCTCCGTGAAATTACCTTGCACTCCGCTTCGCTAGACGTGTGGGCTTAGGTTTAAACGTCTCACTCGTAGTTGTAAATAATCATCTACTTTCGTCACTTGCTATATACAATTTATAATAATATAAACTATTTTTATGGACGTCATCTTCCTCAACTCTTAGGTAGGATCGATGGACATTTGAGGGCATTTTTCGGAAATCACGTCATGAGTACAAATTTAAGGAAAATCTGCTGAAATCAAATATGCAACAATATACGCTATTTAGTTATTTTCAATCTAAGAGATATTGGGAGTTTTCATTTCGCCCCTCTCTGTGGTCCAATTTGACCCACTAATAACCTTGATCTTTAGTTCTACAAAAAAATGGTAAATTTTTTAATTTATAGAGTTATCCGTTATGTGGAATAAATTAAAGTGTGTGTGAGCAACGTGCAATTATTCAAGAAGCAATTTTTACAGTCAAATATTACATACACACACACACACACACACACACACACACACACACATATATATATATATATATATATATTTATATATATATATTATATATATAGTATTTTTTTTTTAAAAATGACCTCAATTTGACATGAGTACAACTTCAATAGGTGATTCCCTTAGGGATATCTGTTCGTTATTTTTGCCAATTAAATTTTTTTTCACAATTATATGGGATAATTTTGTGAAAGAGCTAGCAAATATATTTCCTGTTACGCGTCTATAATTAAAATTTGAATTTGGTGCCAGTTTCACGATCTAGGTACCTGTTGATCTTCCAGCTGACCAGAGCCTAATATTTGTGCAATTTTTAAAAATTATTTATTATTCTTTTTTATTTACGCGTCACTTATACTGCCAGAGAATTTATATTATTTTAATCGTTAATCTCAATTTTACGTATTATTTTTATTTATTGTTCGATTTCACCCCCCCCCCCCCCCCACCCCAATCCCCTTGATGGACTTGTTTCAGCAGACATCTAAGGGAAATTAGCTATTGAGGTTGTACTCATGATAGGATTTTCGAAAACTTTCCTCAAATTTCCATCCATTCTACCCAGGTGATAATGAAAATGAGGTACGTTCAAATTTATACACACACATATATATATATATATATATATATATATATATATCTATATATATATATATATATTTGTCTCTTATCACTCTAGGCGGTCTTAATTTTTGTTCACTGATCATGAACCAAACTTGATATTTATAACGTTTTTGATTGTAAAAATGAAGATTAAAGGTCAGTTAACCAACTAGGATCGGACACGGGGGGGGGTGGTGGGTTTAGAGGGGGATTTTCGAAAAATTCAAAATTATCTCTATTACTACTATACGTGGAATCGAGGCGGAAATTGCCTATAGAAAATAATTCTTTTTAAAATTGAAAAATTAAATTTCGGAGCAGCGGGGCGATAAATATTGTTATCTGAAATTAATTCTCATATCTTAAATATTTAAATCGAGATATTTTTGCATTACCCATCAGTTTTTCAGCATTCACGCAAAAACTTCCCACTTCTCTCATGTCAACAAAAATAATACTCTGTTAGGGGAGAGGAGGGACGGGAGGGGGGGGATAATAAAACCACGTTTATTTGAAGCTCAAACCACGCAAATATTGTTTTCCGAGGGAGAGATCTTTATTATAGCCAAAGAGTATACATGGACTATGTATGTTCTGATGATCTCCGGCGTCCCCACCCTCTCTCCCCCCCTATCTGCTGCCCCCCACCCCTCCCGCTCTCCTCCCCCCCTCAGCCCACATGACTCCGGGCTACTACCCCCTCTCCCCCCTTCGGGCACCCGGGGGCATGATCATCCCCTGCGCGCCCCCCCTGTTCCCTTAACCCTAGTGTCTTGAGACTAATCTGAAAATTTGAGATTGTATTGTAGATCGTAATAATAAATTCTGATTCATTATAAATCACTGCATTCATTAGCATACACAATTTGTTAAATTATATGAAACACCATTCACAGAACTTAATTCAGTAGGTTTCGAGAGGAGAATATAAGTCTCTTCCTTCACATAGGGGCCAATATTAAAAAGAGGGAAAGAGAAAAGTGATGGTAAATGGAAGAAGAGTTCAAAAATACAAGTTTAAAGGGATGCTGAAAGCGTAAGACCTTTCCCCCCGGTCTCACCTTTGCCTAAGCCTGTTTCCCCCCCCGTACGTTAAAGCCATGCTCTTGAGCCCTTCGTCTACCTGGATCCACCGCTATTCCACCCCGCCCGCCCTCGCGTCCATGGTATTCTAGAGTTGAATATGGAAGAAAACAGGCTATAGTGATTTCTAAGGCCGAGTGGCTGGACTGTGTTGCCCCCAAGGGGTCGACAGTTCAGCCTTAAAAAGCTCTCTGTATCTACTTACTTTTATTATTGTTGCGCTCGGGCGGGGTTGGTGGCCCATCACCTGGAACCAACCCCCAACCCTCCACTCACCCATTGCCTCCAATACCGCGTGTTCAATGATTATTTCCTTTCAAATGGTTCCAACTTACTCAGTTGTGTAATTCTAATCTATCCGAAGCCTCCGACAAACGACATACGTTGGCCCTGGCCCATTGTACTCGGTGCTTCCTCTCTCCACAAGCAGGGGTGGCTGTAAAACCAACAACTCCCGGCTCAATGAGCGGAAAGTGAATCAGGAACCAAGCCCCTTGTGCTACTCCAAATTCAAATAGCGTATCCCTGGATTTAGAACCTCAGCCAACTATGGTGATCTTGGACTCTAAATAAGTCCAAATTAATTTCAAATTTTAAGATTTCAAAAATATTGCAACATTAAAAAACAGTGTGTTTCAAAAAGAATAAAGGCATTACGAAGTATTATTTTGTCCAATTCTGTATCAATTTCAAGTCGCTTTGTCACCAGCTCTGCACCTCGGTCGCTACGCTATTGTGAGAAATGAATATTATTATTATTTAATTAACCGTCTCCACTTTTTAGCAGATTTCCCTTAAGGGAAATCAGCTAATTGAGGTTGTACTCATGAGACTGGAATTTTCGGCGACATTTTTCTTCAAAATGTCTCATACGATACCTGTACCTAAGTAGATAAGAAAGAAAATGGAGGGGTCCGTTCGTTTCAAAACTGTATATATTAATATATCTATATATAATCTATAAATATATATAAAATATATATATAAAAATATATAGTATATATATATATATATATATATATATATATTTGTCTGTTAACCCGCTCTAGCGGGTCGCAATTTGTTTGTTTAATCCTTACCCCAAAACATCATATTTAGTAAAGATCGTTTTATGTAAAAAAGAAAGATCAAGTTTCGTTTAACGGCTGAAATCGAACCATGTGGGAGGGGAGGGTTTTTTTTAGAGGGGAGGATATATCGAAAATTCAGTGAATATATCTCCGTTACTATACGACTATTAGCAAGAGCGTCGGATCGAAAAAATTTATAAAGAATCAATCTTCATATTACAATCAAAATTAAATTCACCTATAAATTATTGTTATGTACATTTATTCTCTATCTTGCAATATTAACCTCGAGTTTATTTGCATATTTCAGTTTTCACTAAACCGAACCGCGCCACTTCTACTCGATGTTACGGGAGAGGTTTAAAACAATATACTCTGATACAATATAAAATAAAAATCACATTATTGGAAGTTTAATAAAAAATAACCAAAAATTGTATTCAAGAGACCTTTATTATACGAGATACACTGCAAATATGCACTGGTAACTCCACCCTGGTACCGAACTGGTAACACCACCACCACACGCCCAGCCTAAACGACCTGGACCAACCAACCCCCCCCCATCTTAAAGTTTTGGGACTCAACTAAAATATTACTTATTACATTATATAATAAAATTATAATTGTTAATATTATATTATATTATTATTCTGACTCAGTTATTAAATTGTACAGTACTCAGATTTTACTAAATAGTTCTCCCGATAAAAATAGTAATGTTGTTATAATTCGATGAATATATTTCACACGCCAGTAATTTGTTTTTCTTTTTCGGTGTGAGGCGTGAGCGGGGGACCCTCGCCACCGTTTGTTTACATTTCTAACCTAAAATCCTAAGTAATAAACGCTTTCCTGTCGGCAGGCTATTGAAATTGGATAAAGAATACATTTCTTATTTCCGTTTGTATTTTTATTCACGGTGTTGTGTTAGCAGTAATAGTATATTTATACTATTACTAAAAAACTTTACGAGGTGAAATCTGCTTAGTTTTACGGCAGCCCCGCGCGCCGCACTGCGTGACGGAAGGACGACGGACGGTTGTTTCAAACTAAAGGCTAATTGGGGACGGGTTGTCTAAAAGGTTACCACCAACCACCCTTTTCCTAGCCAGGGTGGGGATTTAGGATGTTATTTAATGAATTTCGCAACATAAATAATTTTTTCCAATTTCCTTTTTTACCCTTACTTTACACACCACTACAGGGACTGGCGAGAATCGAACTCGCCTACCTCATACTGAGGTCTCGTTTTATCATGTGAGATAAAGGTCAACGCTTTAACTCACATGGCTAACTTGAGCCCCAGAACATAAAATACATAGTCTAGTACATATTATAGCCACCAGATGCTAGTTTTATTCTGTTTTTCTCGGTAACAATCAATGAGGTTTACAAAAAATGACTTCTACTCTGCCAATTCCAGCAGAAGGCAGAAAATCGTATTTTTGTGTTCTCGAATTTGTGAAGTGCAAAACTGTTGTTACAGTGCAAAGACGTTTCAGGTTGAGGCACCAAATTGATCCTCCGAATGAGTGGAACATGTTCGGAGATGTTATCGACAGTTCGTGGAAAGACAGCAAGTAACTTTTGGCCACCAAGAACAAGAAGGCCATAGCGAAGGAGGTCATGAAGTGTGGGTATTCCCACACCCCAAGAAGGGTAAAAAACTAAGTTCATCAGAAGGTTTGGAGATCGCGATGAACAAGAAGCTTATTGGTAATAGCTGTTTGAACAAGAAGACCGATTGCTATAAGTCTGCCATGGTGGGGGAACTGGACCTCGATCTTATCTCCCGCAAACCAGCCGGTCACTGGATGTCTTTCGCTATGAGCGCATGCAAGTAGGTCAGTAGATATTTCTTAGCCGTGCTCCAATGGGTCTCTCACCCTCCGTTCTTATTTTAAGATTTGACTTACGTTTATTTATTTATATTCACATCTTTTAGATATTTATTCCGAGCTTTTATTTATAGATATTAGCATGATTAATGACCCTGTTGTAATGTATATAGATTTTATTAACGTTGTTGTTTATATGTGTAGCTCTGAAGACGGAGACAATAGTCTTCGAAAGGACTTAGCGCTGAAATAAAAAACTTGTGAAGAATTGGACGTCTTTTTTTTCTCTCCAAGGAATCAAATACATAGTCTAATTTATTGTAGAGTTGATTTTGGAGGGTTGCGTTGGAAAACAGTCTGAATTTGGAAAAGCGAAGGCCGTCTAGACGTTTCCTTAACATACACCTCCTCTGTACACAAACTGTCGATAACATCTCCGAACGCCACTCATTCGGCGGATCAATTTGGTACCTCAACCTAAAACGTCTTTCCACTGTGATCAAGGAAATGCACTTCGCAAACTCGAGAACACAAAATGATTTCTGCTGAGGAGCAGTCATTCTAAGCATATGACGGTTACCAGGAAAAATAGTATACAACTAACATCTGGTGGCTATAATATAAATTTATATATATATATATATAGAACTAACTATGTATGTGTTTCTCCAATAGCCAAACCGAGGCCCAGCGATCTATAGTTCGGAAAAAATAATACTTTGTAATACGTATATTCTTTTTGAAACACCCTGTACTATAAAGTGTTCTGCAACTTCTGTCAGAAGCATTTTCAATACGGCGTGTTCCGCGGCCCTGTTACCAATCAAACAGCCTGTCTGCCGTTTGCATTTATTCATGTAATTTTCTTGGTGAAGTTTTACCAGTATGTAGATTTATCTATTGTAAAAGTTCACGTGAGAAATCTCCTTAGTTTACGCAGCCCCGTGTGATCCACACACACACACACACACACACACACACACACACACACACTATATATATATATATATATATATATATATATATATATATATTAACTCTGATCGGACCTCATTTTCGTCATCTCCTTGATAATTGCGCCATGAGTACGATCTCTATAGCTGATTTCTCTTAAGGGAAATCTGCTAAAACGAAGGGAGTATTGTGAGACATTATTGTAGGAAGTGTCTGGGAAAACTATTAAAAAAAAGAAGGAGCAGAATGACACATTCGTGAAGAAAGGGAATGGGAAACCCGTATTAGAAAATAAAAGGAGTAGAACCAGATATTTTTCAGGGAACAAAATGAGAAAAACGCTTTAAAAAATAAAGTGAGGAGTGAAAAATTCTTGAAGAAAGAGAATAAGTATACCCTATTAAAAAAAATGAGAGGTAGAATGAGACATTCTTCAAGAAGTCAGGGAAGAGAATGAGAAAATAAAGGGAGTTGAAGAAAGGGAATACGAATACCGTATTAGAATATTAGAGAGGTAGAATGAGACTTTTTTTCAAGAAAGAGAGTGAAAAAACCGTAATAGAAAATAAAGGGAGCAGAAAGAGCCATTCGTTAAGGACGAGAATGAAAACCCCGTATTAGAAAATAAAGGGAGCAGAATGAGCCATTCGTGAAGTACGGAAATGAAAACCCCGTATTTGAAAATAAAGGGACCAGGATGAGCCATTCGTTAAGGACGAGAATGAAAAACCAGTATTAGAAAAGAAAGAAAGCAGAGAGACATTCGTTAAGGACGAGAATGAAAAACCAGTTTTATAAAATAAAGGGAGCAGAATGAGCCATTCGTGAAGGACTAGAATGAAAAACCAGTATTAGGAAATAAAGGGAGGAGAATGAGCCATTCGTTAAGAGAATGAAAAACGAGTATTAGAAAAGAAAGAGAGCAGAATGAGATATTTCGGAGGAAAAATTCGTGAAGAAAGAGAATATGTATACCCTATTAGAAAAGAAAGAGAGCAGAATGAGCCATTCGTTAAGAAGTCAGAGAAGAGAATGAGAAAATAAAGGGAGTTGAAGAAAGGGAATACAAGTACCGTATTAGAAAAGAAAGAGAGCAGAATGAGCCATTCGTTAAGAGAATGAAAAACGAGTATTAGAAAAGAAAGAGAGCAGAATGAGCCATTCGTTAAGGACGAGAATGAAATACCAGTTTTATAAAATAAAGGGAGCAGAATGAGCCATTCTTGAACTACGGAAATTAAATCCCCGTATTAGAAAATAAAGGGAGCAGAATGAGCCATTCGTGAAGAACGGAAATGAAAACCGAGTATTAGAAAATAAAGGGCGCAGAATGAGCCATTCGTGAAGGACGAGAATGAAAAACCAGTATTAGGAAATAAAGGGAGCAGAATGAGCCATTCGTGAAGAGAATGAAAAACCAGTATTAGAAAATAAAGAGAGCAGAATGAGCCATTCGTGAAGAACGGAAATGAAAACCCAGTATTAGAAAATAAAGAGAGCAGAATGAGCCATTCGTTAAGAGAATGAAAACCCAGTATTAGAAAATAAAGAGAGCAGAATGAGCCATTCGTGAAGAACGGAAATGAAAACCCAGTATTAGAAAATAAAGAGAGCAGAATGAGCCATTCGTGAAGGACGAGAATGAAAAACCAGTTTTATAAAATAAAGGGAGCAGAATGTGCCATTCGTTAAGAACGAGAATGAAAAACCAGTATTAAAACATAAAGGGAGCAGAATGAGCCATTCGTGAAGGTAAAGAAGAGAAATCCGTATCAGAAAATAAATGGAGCAGAAGGAGCCATTCGTGAAGAAGGAGAAAGAAAAAACAGTTTTAGAAAATAAAGGGAGCCTGATGGAAGAAGTTTTTTTTTGTGTATTTGAGTCTTGGAATAAATTTAAATAAATCAGTAAAGTGAACATATAATTTATTGATATATAAACAACTACTTGTTTTAAGGAGATAATTATAACATTTATCCACTACTTGTCTATCAAACTAAATGCAAATAAACTTGAACCACAGAGTGCAAAAAAGGTGGATCGAACTACCACTAGGGCCGATTAGTACACAGGCTATTTTATTTTTAATGTTTAGAATTTATTTTTTTCTGAAGAGAAAAGGGGCTATGGATTTTTTTAGTGAGTTCATTCTATCGAACTTTTGGTTTTCAAGATGTAATAATACCAACGCAAGGTTACGCCTTTGCATGTTTTCACCATAAAATGTATTCCTTGAATAGTGTTTAAATACGAAAATGGGATTATCCCACCTTATTGGTACAAAATTAATATTTGATTATTTTGAATTGTTTTCTCAGTTAATTAGTATTCCCCATCGGAAAATACATTCAAGGTACTACAAGAGAGATTATTAATTTCACCCCATGAAAACCACACTTTGTTAATAATGTTAAGTTACCCTTCATAATGAAGAGGCTGTTGTAATATAGGAGGAATTAATTCCATTATCATCGTAGTATTAGAGATTACACTTGAAGTTCTATTTTCATCATTAACCCTGCTCGTCCGTGGATGTAAAATCAACTAATGGTTGGAATTTGCCTGCATTCAGACACAGCTTCAGTATAATGTTTAGAATTAAATTAAACCGCTATTTACACCGTTGTCCCCTAAGTAAACAATAGAATTTATTTTTACAATTTATTTATCCACAAATCATTGGCTGAGTATTTTACAATTACGTATCTAAATAGAAACGAAAAAGCAAGCCAGGCGCAGTAACTGCATAAGGCGAACCTCTGGTGTCAATATTCAAATAGAGGTAAGAAGAGCACTAAACACTTCTAAAACTAAGAAACTACATATATAATTGTACAGAACGACCGGATTGAAAGTTTCAATCAAATAAAGTTTAAAAACTAACTAAAGATGGTTTAGCTGACCCTGGATACTACAGTTATTTTCTATCATGACAATGTTCAACCCTCCTGGTAGAAGGATGGACATGATAAAATATATTTTTAGATTCAAGAAAATATACTCACCGCAGACTGTATATTGAAATAGAGTGTTAAATCTGTAAAAATCATCCTGACGAAGCATCTGAGAATGAGATACAACAAGAGTAATTAAAGAAATTTACCATTTTTTTAAACTTCTTCCTAATACCCTGAAGAAATATTAGCTTACAAGTCACCCCTTTCAACGATTTAATTGAAATTTATGTTGAAAACAAATAGTAAAACAAAAGCGAGTAAACAGAATTTGTTTATTATAATTATTTATTAAACTCTCATTTTTGCTACTGTGGATAATGGAACGGCTTATCTACAGGTCACCACTTTTTTCTAGCCAGTGTGGGACTAAGTATTTTATTTAATAAGTTCGTCACTGAATAAAGTCTTTTTGCACAGGCGGGAATCGAACTTGCAACTCTATTATTTTTTTGCTTTTGTGCTATTAAACTCAGATCTGTGTTTACGGTAAATATTATTTTGCAAATACATGTAGTGGTACATGAAATTAATCCACTCGATTTTTAATATTTTTTTTTCGTAATGATTCGTCGTTTAAGAAAAACGTAGAAGTAAAAATGTCCGTCACTCAAGGGCTCATAAACTAAGATTTCCCTCAAGCTGGAAGACACACTGGTAACCTCGTGTCTATATATCCTAGAATGCCCGATCATTTGTTAGCCCCCTCGACTCCCCTCCCGAGTCCGATTTCAGATATTAACTATTATAATCTTTAGTGTTAAATTAAACTGTTAAATATCGAGTATGTTATAAAACAAATAAACATTTGTAAGTCAATACCGCAAAATATTAATTAATGACGTCATCAAACTAAATATTCCCATATATCTCACGCAGTAAAAGATCGATGAAAACAATATTAAGTGTTTGAGCTTCGAATAAAGTGGTTCATGATATAACAGCCTATTGTTCATATGACATGAACAGGAGGGGGGATTACAAAAATATTGGAAAGTAAAAAAACTACCAATATTCGAGACAGAAAAAACCTGTATATGACCATATTTATAGAAAATTAAATTAAATTAAAGGATTTATTTTATGCAATTTCTTGATCCGATGTATAATAAAAAGAGATCTTTTGAATTTTCTAAATTTCCCTTCTAATACCTAATTCTGCTTGGACCAAATTCAGTCTCAAACCAAACTTGCGACAGCTAGAGCTTTAACATATATATATATATATATATATATATATATATATATATATATATAATAGGAAATTACCATGCGTACAGCTCTCCATTCAAATTAAATACTTTATTAAATTCCTTATGACGTTAGGGACTTTATTGCCCATCTTCAAATAGTACTATAATATATTTTTATAGGAAATTAAAAAACTAAAAAGATATATATAGTTTTGATCGAACTTAGTTGTCGGATCCACGGACATTAGAAGAAGTTTGTCAAAAATCGCTGAGTACAACCTCAGTAGCCGTTTAATTCCCTTAAGGTAAATCTGATAAAAATAATGTAGTGTTGAAGTATGTGCGTGTGTCTGACTGCGTAAGAAGTAATATCCTGCCCACATACATAGGGCGTGGGCAAGGCAGTATTTTTCACCGACTCCTGTAATTGACGTGTGAGAAGTGGCACGAGCTCTTGTCAAAATGTTTCTTTCGTCGAAAGGAAAAAGCCTTTCATATATATTTCCAGGCCTTGATCACACATCACATCTGATTGATGTCCTAAAATAGGAAACCCTTTCAAAATGGTTCAATAACTTGGTCGGAAAAGAGAAAAAGAAAAAAAAAAAAAACACACCTTTCATTTTCCCTTCCCACCGAGACCAAAAGACTTCCATTCACACGAGAAGGGTTTTTGATCCATCTTCAATCCATTTCCTAATTACTTACTCCGATTCAATCAGACCAAGTAAATACGATTAATAAATGATCAATGAAAAGCTTTGACAACGAGTATGCTTTGTTGCTTTAATAATTTCACCGGGCTTCAATGAAAAGTAGAAACTTTGCATAGAAATAATTATCAATATATTCTATATATACGTTACTTTGGTAAAATTCAAATTAAATAAAATGGTGGTCCTAAAAACCAGTCGAAGTAAACGAAGAAATATTACAGCAGTAAAAACGAACTTCATTAAGTTCAATCGTGGAAGTATGTGTCTTGCATGATTTAAAGTCATTGTCTAATCTGTTAAATTAGTAAGCACATACATTAATAACAACTTTTTTTTAATAAACCAAAGATTGTTGGTTTATATAATTTCATTTTAGTTGCTGAATGTGACTCTGTTTTTCCGAAAGGTTTTGGGGTATTTTTGTATGCCTTAAAATTATTATTCCATTTATAGTTACCGATGTTACCCGTTGGAGTTGAACCGTTTTAGTTACTACATCGATACATCTCGGCCTTTTATCATTTTATTTATTCCTTAGTTGTATTTCAGAAAAATGTATAATTTACTTTATGACGAAAAGAAGTTCACCCCCCTAATTTCGTTCCAGATTTAGTCCAAATATTCACAAGTTTATACACTCAACCGCAAAAAAAAAGAACACTTAGATTTAGTCTTATAATATTGTTAAATACTTAATATATATGTATATTAATCTTTTTAATTAAAATAATTGGTTAATCTATAGGTTATTTAAACAAAATCTGCCAAAAGTGAATAATTTTATTGATTATTTACAAAAAAATACAAAATAAAAAAAAATAAAAAGATAAATTAACACATTTAAAAAAAAAAATTACTCTTCATTTTTATTACAGTGAATGGTCGACTTCGCTACCACAAGCGTTTCGGCAATGTAACGTAAGCTCCGGCCTTCCATCTAAGTTTGAAAGACCCGTTATTCTGGACCGAAATTAAATAAAACATTAATTAAAGAAAATGCTTGGTTAATAATTAAAGATGTTTAAATATGCGAAACACTACTTACAGTTTAGAATAGATCAACTTCACGACAAATAAATCTAATCTGAGTTTCATCTAATTGTTTACTAATCCTGAAGGGATTAGTTCAATGGACTTAGACTCTAAATTCTCTGTAATAACTAGAATACCCACATAAAGAAAATTGCTGAAAATTAGCTTTTAATACGAGAAAAATGAAGTGTCCGGTTTTTTTTGCGGTTGAGTATATATTCTTCAAATTTGATGGCAAGAGTTTCTAATAAAATACATTTTTTTTTTCGGTACAAGCTTCATTGAACCTGCCCAACATGGTTCGTGGCTTCTTTGCCACCTCTTCAGGGGCTATCCATTTCTGAAGTGCTCGTTTACCCTTTACCTTACGTTGCGACTATCCTCACAGAGGAGGTAGATGATACAAACTTCACAAGTTTGTATATTTTTATTTCGTAATATGCTCATTTACACAGGGACTTAGATTAACCATTTAGCATACTAATTTATGACAATAATGCAAATGAGAATCGTCTTTACAAATTTATAAAATTGAATAACTAGTTGGCACAACAGCAAGAGGGCCAAAATAGAAATGTATCTTAAATTCGATATATCAGAGGACAATTTTGTTCAACCGCTCTTCGACGGGCAACACACACTTCCTGCCTATAAATAAGCAGAGCTGTCTCGTTAATATTTAAAAAGTGACGTCAGATTCGAGAGCTCGCTCAAAAGAGAAAGGAAGGGAGAGAAAGAGGTAGAGGGAGCGGTCACATTAGATGGGCTCTATTGGGATAATTGACCAACATATGTTTGCCGACTTTGACAAATGTTGACATTAATTCCCGCCATAATTTCAGTGACTCAAATTCAGGACTCTTGCAAAACTCTAGCTGTTAGGGGTCTCTCACAAACCACTTTACGTCGGATAAAACGGCAATACGAAATCGTTCTTCTGTTTTAAATACAACGTTTTAATATTAAGTTCTTTAACGAACCAACAAAACTTGCGACCGATAGAGAGTTAACAGACATATATATATATATATATATATATATATATATATATATATATATAAATATATACAATTTTGAATGGACCTCATTTTTCGTTATCTCCTGGGTAGGATCGATGAGCATTTGAAGAAATGTTTCAAAAATCAAATTATGAGTCCAACCTCAATGGCTGATTTCCCCTTAGGGAAATCTGCTAAAATTGAGGCGGGGGTGACGTCAAAGAGTAAAATCAACCATTCTAAATATCTCTGTTATTAGGAATGGAATAAAAATAAAAAAAGTATATTTGCCAAAACTTGCTGGGAATGATATATTCTGCAATTGCTATTCCACACATTGTTTTCCAACTGGAATAATAGCCCAGGCTATTTGTATTTTTTAGTTTTTCACATATCAACTCTTATGAATTTTCCATGGAAGAACTGTACGACTAACACAGAAATATTTGAAGTACTGTTTACATTAGCTTCTCATAACTGGAACAAGATACCACATAATGTAGGATGACGATTAACTGAAAGGTATTACACGGTGTCCCAAAACCTCCATAGTTTGGGCAAATCTTGTGTTACCGGTTTTTATTTAATTAATTTCTTGCTGACATAGATAGGAAGGTCTAGTTTATTATGGAGAGGTAGATTTTCTTTTTTATTTCGCCCACCTAATGAAGCTCCATTTGGGCACGGAACTTCTCAGGCAATAATTGTAAAAAGTATTTAATGACTTACATACTTATTATAGGTCAAACTATCTCTTGAAAGTAGTGCGTGTAAATAAACAACTGTATATAATAATAATCAAATTGTCACCAACAATAAGTCAGAAAAGTAAAGCCGGTGTTAGTTTTCGCTTACAAAAAGAGTTTGTTACGCGTTGAAGAGAAAACTAAAGGAAGAAATGGAAAGCTTAGAAGCACTGTGTTTCAGTTTCGTGTTTGACACGGAATTCAATTTCTCTCTCAACGAGAAGCGTGGAATTCCAAAGTAAGGAAAAGCCATGTCACTTGCGTGTCCGTCTCCAATTCAAAGCCAGAGATCAGGGAGGTCTAAATTATTTGTTGAGTAAGAAGGTACAAAAATAATATGGTTTAGAGGGGATGATTTTCGAAAATTCGAAATATCTCAGGTACAATACGTCGGATCCATTTTTATGGATTCAATCTTATTGCAAATTTAATTTACTATAAATATTGTTTTGTACATGTATTCTCTATCTTGAATATTAACCGAGATATTTGCATTTTTATTATTTGTAACGGTCAAGGTGAGATCGGCTTTCTTCGGGTCTAGTCGTGAGTTTCAGTCAAGAGCTAATGCGGCCGTTTCCGTAACTGTTCGGCTCTCGTGAAATTTCGCTATTGTGAAACTTCACGTTGGAAATCTGTACCAGTAATAAAGCAGTACCAATTGGCGAGAATGCATTATTTAACATTTTCATCGTACGTTATTAATAATGAAACATTAAATTCCATATGTACTACGAAGCAAATAATTGACTATACCAATCATACTAATTAGTGCTCACAATTTAAAGTAGTGGATTATGCTACGGAAAATTTGCTTAATTAAAGAAAAAAAAAAGCAAGAATAATCCGTTTTCCTAGAATAGGTAATTATCTGTTTAACGAGATAACATTTATATTCCGGGAAAATATTCTTATTTATAAATCCACACAATCTATAATTTACATTCATATCTGTCGCTTTAAGGTTAATTTTTTTTAATAATACAATGAAGGTCTTCGGTTATTGATTTTCTCTTTATGTTTCTGGCCGAAATTTAGCTAAATATACTTCTAGCTTCCACAGACACTCATGAGGTGTGTTCCTATTGAGTAAAGTATCTATCACGTCTGGTGCCGTGGGCGGAGTGTCCACTTCTCGGCATCTTCGGCTACAGTTTCCGGCAAATGTTCCCATCTCATTTCGTCTTTATTGTTCATAGTCTTCGTTTTAGGTGGAATCTTCTGAAATTTGCTCAATCTATAGCCATTTCCTATGTCGATGTTTTTGGGGTCTTTCACTGTCTACCTAAGTTGCTTCGATTCTTCGTTGTACCGATCAATTTTCTCTAAAGGAAATTCAGCTATTATGGTCGTACTCATGACTCGATTACAGAAAGAGTTCTTCAAATGTCGATCCTACCTAGGAGATGACGAAAATAGGATCTGTTAAAAACTACATATAACGTATATCTGTCTTTCAACGCTCTAGCGGTCGCAAAGTTTGTTGAATCGTTGCCAAACTTGATATCTAATCGTTTAATGTAAAAAGAAAGTTCGTTAATGGCAGAAATCTGGCCAGAGGTAGGGGGTTATAGATGGGGGAATTCCGGAAATCCTGAATATCCCTGTTATTATACGTAGGGTCAAACACGCGAATTGAGCTGCATCTTATTGCAAGTTTAATGTTCTATGACTGTTGTATTTTATGTTTTTTCAGTATTTTAATTCTTAACCGAGATATTTGATTTTTTTTTAGTTTTCAGCGTTCAGTAAACCCCCTCTCCTACTCTTGTCTTATTAACAATAAGCTGTTATATCATGAACCACTTAGATTAAATATATTATATATATATATATATATATATATATATATATATATTAAATATATATTATATATGGTTTTCATTGAACTTTTACTTTGTGAGATACCTGAAAATACGTTATGTGATGATGACAATTGAGTTTTTTCGTTCTTTACTCGAAAATGTTTGTTCAATCTCTACCTTACTCGGTATTTAACCGTTTTTACCGAAACTATTATTGTCAGAATTCGGAATTGGATTGGTGGGAGTTTAGAAAGGGGATTCGAAAAATCAAAATATCTCCGCCGTTTCGACTCGGATTGTAAAATGTTACAGAACCGATCTTGTTAAACTGTAACAGTTTAACAAGATTGTTTAAAAGTTGTTTTGAATTGTTTGAAGTTTGGTGCCATCGCATCGAAAGCGCTTACCAGACGTACTCGATCATCAGCCAGTGACGACGGTCTTCACCGACAGGTATGACAATAGTACCAAATATCTCTGGAATATGCTGGATGGTAGAGGAACCAATTGATCAGGATCTATAAAAAAGTCCATCTCCCAGGGACTGCGTTAACTAAGATGATTTCCCCACGTGCGTCACGTATTTGCATTTATCTCAAAACTTAAAAGTTCAATGAGAACAGTATTTGGTATTTAAGTTTCAAATAAAGAGCCTCATAACATAATACAATATTATTAATATGAGATGAGTAGGATTGTGACTTTACTGGAGACCGACAAATAAAATGCACATATCTCAGTTAATTATCAAGATAATGAAAAAATGTACAAAACAGCATTTATAGAACATTACATTTGCAATAAGATTGGTTTTATACAAGTTTTCTATCCGATGCATAATAACGGAGATATTAAGAATTTTTGAAATTCTCTCCCTCTAAATACCCCCCATCCCCCTGGTCCGATTTTAGCCGTTAACAAACTCGATCTTTCTTTTTGTATAAAACGATTATACCAAGTTTGGTAACGATAAGACAAAACTTGCAACCGCTAGAGCGGTAACAGACAAATATATATATATATATATATATATATATATATATATATATATATATACACTCAGTTTTGAGCGGACCTCATTTTCGTCATCTTCTGTGTAGAATCGATGGACATTTGAAGAAATTTTTCATAAATCGCGTCATGAATGCGACCTCAATAGCTGATTTCCCTTAAGGGAAATCTGCTAAAAGGCCTTGTCCCCTACTATTTTTTTACGGCAGCCTTGCATGCTTAAAACTATTTACAATAAAAGGAGGATATAATTTGAGCCTCTTACAGCACATATTAAAATATAAATTCTTTGATGCTAGGCTATGCTTAAAATATAGTTTTTCCAATTCACCCCTGTCCATACTATGAATAACATTAACATTCTCACGGTTCATGCTGTGCCACCGTTGGATTCCAGCCATAGTTTGGCGAAGCAGCAGTGATATCTCTAGAAGATGCTGGATGGTAGAGGAACCAATTGATCCTGAGTACCAAACATCTCCGTTATTATTCAATTTTTTCAATCCGGCTTATATTAACAAAGATATTTATAAATTTCGAAATTCTCCACTCCCCTTTTAACCCACCCCTCCCATTAGTCCGATTTCTGTCAAGAGTGAACTGTGTCTTACATTTTACATAAAATGATTAAATATCCAGTTTCGTAACAATTAAATAAAACTTTCAACCACTAGAGCGTTAACAGACAAACTATACTGTTATATTATGTTGTTAAGTTTATTACAAGAGTAATACACGTTGATTATTAGAGTTCTTTTGGATTGTAAAATTAAACATACAAGCTTTAGAGATTTTATCACTGAAGAATTTATGTGACAATGCACTACACACTTGATAAATTATTCCTAACTAATACTCACAGTATACACTGATAATTTCACTTCTTATTTGCACAGTACAATAACTCACGATCACGCGAATCACTGAAGATCACAAAACACGGCACTGCACTGATCTTCACAAAGAGCACGGCACTGCACTGTTCTTCATATGAACACGGCACTACACTGATCTATACATAAAACACTTTGCCGCACTAAAACTAAAATGCACTGTTCACTAAAGCGGCACTGTTATTCACTAGAAGAGAAGTGAGAAAAAACTAATTGTCGGGCGAGTTGGATCGCTTTTATAGAAGGGCGGCGAGATCAAAGAAAAATGGCCCAGACTGAGCTAGATTCCAGACATTCCTGGCGGCAACGGTCCTTCCATCGGTTGGTTTCTTTCATTTATTTCCTACTTTTTAAAAACTTGGTAAAGTCTTCCTTATTTTTCAAGTACGCAATTTTCGCAGCAATACAAAAAATAGCAAATGCCGAATAGCCCCTAAAACAGCTTATCAGCCTTCAAATTATGATGCCATCATACTATTATGGAGTAACTATTGATTGGCGAAAAAGGAAGGGCGTTAGGCTATATTAATAGCCTGCCATTGGTATAACCATGTGATGGTACCGTGCTGTACAACATATGGGCAAGTTTGGGGTTGGAAAGGGACGCCCCCAGGCTCAAATTATACATTCCGCCCTATGTTAATATTGTTTTCATGAATGAATTTTGGCTACAATTCCATCTCAGATTCAATTCCATTAATTAATCCACACGGAGCGAATCTAATATGACTACTATACATTGTAAATAAGATCTTGGCACATAATCTAAGTAAACGTATAACATTACACATTGTAATATTGTAATCAAGTAATAAGAAATGCACGGTTTGCACACCGACTCTACAAGCATGGTATAAGATGTAATTACTTCATATTTTAATGGTATGGGTCACCCATAAAAAGTCCGTCATGCAGGTGCCGCATTAACTAAGCACATTTCCCACTTGCGTCATGTACTTGCATTTATCTCAAGACGTAAAAGTTCAATGAGCACAGCATGAGGTATTTAGGCTTCAAATAAAATGTTTCACATTACAACTGTATTTTTTAACATGACATGAGTGGGTTTGCTGATAGCTGAAGACCAAAATATGGAAATATCTAGGTTAATATTCAATCTAGGGAAAATATGTATATAATAACATTTATAAAACATCACATTTACAATAAGATTGATTTTACACTTGCTTTATCCGACGCACAACAACAGAGATATTTCGAATTTTCGAAATTCTCCCCTCTAAACCCTCCCATCCATCGGGTCCAATTTTTGCCATTAACGAACATTATCTTTATTTTTATATAAAATCTTTAACTCTTCGTCCTAATCTCTGAGATACAAAGCTTCTAGAGAAATATTTGCCACTCCTCCTAGCAGAGAGTGGTGGTGTAGTGCTCCAAGTTATGTGGTTTATAGGACTCCCCCTAAAGGTATGTATGTTGTGTCATACTCCCTGTGTTTCATGGAGTCGTGTGATTCACCTGTCACTCAGTTTAATCTCCTAGATACTACGCGCCCGACCTCGTAAGTTTTTTTGAAACCTGTATTTCATAAAAATATGCATCAATTAAGTTTCTCTTCTGTCCATAAGGTCATACAGATTATCCATGGATTGCTGTGGAATGTTGAGACTTTTCAGGAGGTGGTTTCTTCTCTCTGCTAAAACTGGGAATTTAAGGATGAAGTGCGTAACGGTGTCTTGGCTATCTTCGCAAAGAGGGCATGGCTTTTCTGGATTGAATGTGTAAATTGTCCTGCCAACTATCAATCTTTGATTTTTTTTACCTAATGAGCGGATTTGAGATATAACTTTGGTCTTAAAAAATGGCACATTTTGGTACAGGTACCCTCGCCTCTGCCAAGAGAGCTAATTCTTCTAAAGTACTGCCTATATGTTCTCTTTAAAAATCTTTCAATATCTACTGAAATTAACTGGTTCTCCAGAGCTTCTAAATAAGTCTTTATTTTTCCATTAATATTTTCCGCCCTTTCCAATTCCTCCAAGCTCCCTCCTATGCACCCAAGATACACTTCCAGTTCATTCACTTAAGTACCTAAATGGCATTGAATAATTGGCAGATAATTCCTTTAGGCGCATGAAACACAGTCTTGATAGTACATCTGCCGACTTCTCTTGTAGAGCCTTCCACCAATTCAACATCCTCTTGAAATTTTCCAGTCGGGTGTGTGTCCATATAAATGTCATATACATAACAAAAATGTTGTAATATAATTCTTTTCCATATTTTCAGTATCAACCGAAATATTGTCATTTTTTAGATTTCAGCCATCAGCAAACCCCCACTTTCAGTCATTGCACGTTATTAATTTAAGAAGAAAAGTTAATATATCATGAACTGTCTTATTTCAAGCCGAAATACCAAATAATGTGTTCAACATTTTTTTTTTTTACATATAAATATACAATATGTTGCGAGATGAGATCACAAGCGTGTTATACCAGCACATAGGAAATTTGTTGTTTGCTCAGCACGCATAACCTGAGTGACAGACTTAAATAGCGTTATAAAAGGCAAATGAAACTTTCAAACGTTTAGTTTCTTACTTCTGAAATGGATAATTATAAACAGAAACTAAGCACTACTACTACTATTACTATATTTACTAAAAAACAAACAAAAAAAAACCGTTATTCAAAGGTAGTATGAGTTTGTCGATCAAAGCTTTGAGAAGTGAGGGAGAGAAAAATAAATAAATTTTCCCGTTTAACCTCAAGTTCCACTTCCAGAGAGTTGACCCATTTTTAGGCACATTAATCGTTTTTCATTTATTGAATATAAAAAAAAAATAAAAAAAGAATACCCCATTTCTTCCCCAGGATCCATTATATAACTTCTTCTTTTATTTTCGAGCAATAATTCGTTTAAAGTATATATGTTAATGATTAAATAAATATTCTAATTTAGAAGATAGTAATTTTAAATTCCATAAATAGATATGAAATAGGCTATTTTCTAGAGAGTTCAAATTCTTTAATATACCTATATAAGAGAATATTATTCTGGATTAGAGAAATAATCCTTGATGTTAACTTATTCTGGGTGTTTAATGAAAAGAACTTCTAGACGTGAAGAATTCTCCGGTTACAACTGAACAAGGGACTTACGGCTGTTAATTTCAGTACTTGTACAAGTATTGTACTCAACTAATGAACGAAAGAACAATAAAAAGTTATTGTACCTATTGTTGTTTATTAACGTCCACTTGAGCTACTAAGGCTAATTGGGACGGGTTAACTATAGGTTATCATTTTAAGCCCCGAAAAGAGTAACGCCAGTTTACGGCTTACAGTCCAAAACTCTTACCAAGATAAACACTCTTGTCGGTGATTAGAATGGAAAACACCGTCAAAAAATGAGTAATGATTTCAATATTTTTTAAATGGGAAAACCATTTCTGTCAATATCAGTGGGTTTACCATTTGCAAATGGGGCTAAGACGAATTAACAAAAAAAAAAATAAATGGAATACAATTGCTATATGTAATGTACCCCTTCTCAAGGTAAAGCAAATCCTTTCTTCCTAATTATATATTCTTTCAAAATAACTATTATATTGTGTATAAAAATATATAATTTGAAAATATTGCTTAATTAAAAGATAACTTACTCTTTAAACAAACGCTCATTACTAATTACAAAAATGATGGAACATCTTTTTATATAACTCTTACTTACCTAGCAAACCTTTTAGAAGATAAAAAAAGACGAAGTTTTTTTTCTTCTAAAAGAATTTCACTGAGCGGGAGCAGTAAATAAACACAAGTGTCTATATATACGACTCAAATATAAGTCCACTTTATATTTAAATGTAACGTTTATTGGATATTTTAGGTATTAGAATACTTTTTTAATAAAAAATATAAATTTATTTTTATACTGAGTCAAAAGCTCGGAACTTGCAAGAGCTGTTATTATTAAGTCCCTTCCTACTTTACAGGCTTCTGCTTTTCTTTTTTATTAAACCAAAAAAGGGAGCGTGGAAAAGAGAAAGGAAAAATTAATTAAACCACAAGTTGAAGGTGCTTTTAGGTGAAGATGATTTTAGAAGGAAAATATTCAAAATAGAAGCAATTAGAAGAGAATTCACAGCTTTCGCGGAGTGGGTATATTAAATAGCCTAATTGAATTTATCACAATATAAAATTTGCATTCATTTCAGCGCACTTGCATAACAATAAACTACAGTTAACCACAAGTTGAAATACCGTTAGGCACAACATTTTTCTATTCAGCATATTTCCCTTAAGAAAAATCGAAACATTTCTTCAAATGTACATCGATAATCAAGGGATGACGAAAACGAGCTCCGTTCAAAATAAAATAAACGCTGACCATTTATTATTTATGTACGTTTTTAAGGGAAATTACCTTAAAGGAAATCAGCTATTGAGGTTGTTCTCATTAAACAATTTTCGTAAAATTTACTCAAATATCCATCGATACTACCCAGGAGAAAATAAAGTCGCTCAAAACATATATATATATATATATATATATATATATATATATATATTCACTTAGTAACTCAATCCTGTAATACATTAAATTATATCAACAAATCTGATCACATTTCTTCACAAAACTAAAACTGTTTGTTCACATAATTTTCAGGTTTTAATTAAATAAAGTATTAAATACACTTAAGGGCAAACTGGCATTTCTCATAAATTAATGTTTGGGAGAATTATTCAGTATCAAACGTCCATCGATACTACCCAGGAGATTACGAAAATGAAATCCGTGCAAAACTATATATATACATATACGTCTGTTAACGCTCTAGAGGTCGCAATTTTTGATTATTCCCGACAAAACTCGATATATAAATGTTTTATTTAAAAATAAAGGTCAAGGTCATTGACGGTTGAAATCGGAACATTGGGAGGGGATAATTTAGAGATTGTTCACATAGGCTTCCAAGATCGTCAAATGTATGTTCAAAAACTTCTTCCGGGTTGGACTGTGTCTTAATTTTCATCGTTGCCGAGCTTTCGCACATCGTGTGATGGCTTCTTCAGGGCTGAGTAGAGAATGAGAGCATCTTTTAATCCAGTTGGTTTTATACCTGCCGTGGTCCGGGTCTCGGTCGGAACCTGCCTTCCCATTGGTTGATTCTGTCTCCCGGCGCTGGGTCACCACACCACCTTCATTGCACGACAAGAGGTTTAGCAATAAACTATATTTTAAAAAATAATTATTATATTATAATGTATTATATTATACAGTCGGCCTCATATAATTGGCTAAAAATATGGTAGTACGTCATTATTAATAAAAGTCACGCTGCATTAACTAAGCAGATTTCCCTCGTGGGCCACGTATTTGCATTTATCTAAAAACTTAAAAATTCAATGAGAACAATATTTGGTATTTCAGCTTTAAATAATCTGCTTCATAACATAATGGAATATTGTTAATGTGAGATAATTATGAGTGGGGGTTTACTGAAAACCGAAAACTAAAAAACGCATATATCTTTGTTAGTAATCAAGAAAATGAAAAAAATGTACGTAGCAACATTTATAAAGCATTACATTTGGAATAAGATTAGTTCTGTACACTTTTTCGATCCGACGCATAATAACGGAGATATTAAGAATTTTCGAAAATCCTCACCAAATCCCCCCTCCCAATGGTCCGATTTCAGCCGTTAAAGAACTTGATCTTTCTTTTTGTATAAAACGATTATATATGAAGTTTGGAACGATATGACAAATATTGCGACCGCTAGAGCGGTAAAAGACAAATATATATATATATATATATATATATATATATATATATACATGTATATATATATATATATATATATATATATATACACATACGTAGTTTTGAACAGAACTCATTTTCGTCATCTCCTGGGTAGTATCGATGGGCATTAGAAGAAAAATTTCGAAAATTGCGCATGAGCACGACCTCAATTACTGATTTCCCTTGAGGGAAATCTGCTAAAAGCAATAATAAATATAATCTCAAGTAAGTTTAAAGTACATTAACATGCTTCATAAGAATATTTATGTGCGCTTAAGAACAGAGGGTTAGTAAAATAATGTACATATACGCCTTGTAGAAAACACACCTACTGTGCTAATACAAAGATTCTACATTCTAATATAAACACCAGGTTACACCTAACAAAACTCCAAATTGAGCGAACATAAACTTGAGTTTCAAGGTGTTGAGTTTAAAGAGAAAACAGCCCGGCGAGTTTCCCTGTTCTCCAACTTTAAATCAAAACAAACTTTTAAATGGTCATTAAGATAAAAAGTCACTCCTAAAGACTTGACTCCGCCAATTCGGAGACTATTTATTATACTTTTCCACACAGCAAACCAGAAACGGCCTAAGAAAAGTTACTAAATTAATTCCGTTCTCATAAATCAAAAGAAAATTTTGACAGATGAGACGAAAATACACTTAAATATTACACCCAAGCAGGAATATAATTTAAGTACAGCATTCCCCATTTCTTTCGTACTTCACATTTCTTTAAAAAAGTAGGAACTATTCAACTAAAAAATTGAAATACATATTTATCAATCATTATTTTTCAATATTATTGCTTAATTATATTCGAATCCAAAAATTCTATTTAACCCTCGGTCGGGCGCGTCAAGAATATTCCGCCTCCGGGCGCGTGTATCTCAGAGATCATCCTCAACCGTTTTTACGGAAATACAGTTTTTTAATATATATTTTGCACTAAAATGTTCAGTGTGTGATTAGAAACCATAACAGAGGAAGTATTTGTTTGAAAGAAGTAAATAATTTTTAAATTGATAAGTATTATAATAAAAAAAATCTTGGTAGATAAAATAATCAAATTGGTTATAGATTCATTATTATTAAAACCGTGGACGATGATTTTTAAAATAAAATTAAAAAAATACAAATATCAAAAGAAATTGTTTAAATGCACATATCTTAATTATACATAATTCATTTCAGTTTGTGAACAATATAAACAAATTATCTAAATATAACTTCATTCAAAAATAAGTAGCACGAAATCACTTTTAGATAAGAATTATTAAAAATCATCTGAATTTTAATGCACCAATCCTTTTAAAAATAGCAGTTTAATTATTATTTCTTTTTCAGAGCTGCATTACAATTAGGACAAAGCATGGAACTATGTTGTAAACAAATTTTGTTTTTGCAAATATCACAAGAGTAATTAGTAAACCTACATTTCTTTTCAGTTTTGCTTGGTTCACACAATTTTCTTTTGTTCGTTATAGCGGAGGGACTTTTTATATGCTGTTCTGTACTTGAGTTCAATGTATGGTCCAATGAGTCTCTGTACTCGTCAAGTTTCGTCCTTAGTTTGGTTGGTAAACGTCTACTGTAGTCACTGCGTCGTACAATATTTTTTTGTACAAGTTCTTTTGAAAGCTCTTGTATGAGCAAAATAATAGAAAAATAGGTTTATATGATTCCATTTATTAAAGAGAAACTTAATTGGTATATATATTTATGAAAAACAGATTTCAAAAAACTTCCGTGATCTGGCGCGTGGTATCTAGGAGATTAAATTGAACGACAGGTGAAATACAGGACTCCATCAAACACAGTGAGGGGGGGTCCTCTATACCACATAACTCGGAGCACTACACCACCACTCTCTGCTAGGAGTTATGGCAAATATTTCTCTAGAAACTGTGTATCTGAGAGATCATGCACCCGACGGAGGGTTAAATACTATTATCTATAATAGTTACAAGGTATATAAAGGCTGAATTTTAAATACTTTAGTATGTAAAGTAGGAATTAATTTTATCAATTATTAAGCGATACCCTTTCATACGCATACCACGAAAGTACTGTTGTATTTAATAAAAAATTAAATGGTATACCGATAAAGAACAATTAAGATAAACGGAAGAGAAATGGTAAAAGCTGATTTTTGTTTTACGGTTATACGAGTGGGGAATGAATATTAAAACCTCACATAGCTTTTATACAATTTTAAATACGTTTTAATACCGTAAATTGAAATCTGATTCAATAATTCATGCGATAAATCAAATGGACGGAACGATAATTTGGAAATAGACAAATACTGAAGGACGTAAATCGTTATAATTGAACATGAAAGGAAGCAAGAATTAATGAACTTCATCACACAGGGGTGGCGTAAACGAACCTAATAATCCGTCACGCAGGGGCTGCGTAAACTGAGTGGATTTCCCACGAGCAGGTCTAATACACGAGGACCCAACTCACCTCAAATTCTCTATTTCTTTTAAATAAACCAATGAGTAGAAGGGGGGGGGGTGTTTACTGAAGGTTAAAACAAGAAAGTTCAAAAGAACTTGAGCTCGCTTAGTACTTGAGTACGAAAGAAGGCATAGAACAACAATTGTAGAGCATCAATATTTTCGTCAATGTCAATACAACGAGGTAGGTTCTATAACATATTTCGACACGGATCATCATAACTTAGATATTTTAAATTTTCAAATTACCCTCCCTCTCTAAACTCCCCTCTATTCCTGGCCCGATTTCTGCCAACACAAATATGATCCTAAGTGTTGAATAAAATGGTTAAATAGATCAAACGGACCTTTTTGAGACAAGAAGGTAAAACGACACCGAAAAAAAAATGTATTCATGTATATAATAGTAAAGGTCCCATAGAAATAATATTTTGAATTTAAACTTATAATAAAAATTTCATGTCATAACAGCTTATTGTTATTAGGGCATGAGTAGAGGGTGGAGGTTTGCTGAAGGATGAAAACTAAAAATTCCAAATATCTCGGTTAATATTTATCTAAGAGAAAATATGTATAAACAATATTTAAAAACAATTACATTTACAATAAGATTAGTTAGTGTATAGTTTTCTCTACACTTCTTTTTCGATCCGGCATATAATAACGGAGATATTTCGAAAGTACTAAATCCTTCCCCTATAAACCCCACCTCTCATGCCTGTCCGATTTTAGCCGTTACCGAAATAGATCTTAGGTTTGGCATGAAGCGCTTATATATCGAGTTTGGTTACGGTAAAAAAATAATTGCGACCGCTAGATTGGTAAAAGACATATATGTATATATACCCGGATACCCAGTGCGCCTTTCGGAATTGCTTTAATTTAATCCGTTGGTCCCTGTCCCGGGCTGGAAATTACGTATTACGTCGGTCATTACGTTCAGATCAACCTCAAGTGCGGCAAGACGAAGAACTGGACTCTGCCCCTTAGACCATCTGAGAACATTGAGGAATTTACAGTAAATTCAAACCGGTATGTAAACAGTTTACGGCATTTTTTCCCCCCAAGGCTACATAAATTGGACACTAGGTTCGAACAAGACTTTGCAACGGCCCACACTTCAAGAGAATAGCTGGCGATTTTGAAGGAACACTTTGCACTGCGCCTCGTCTCAATAAGGGGCGATTTGGTTGTCCGGCCCGTTCACCCGAATCGCCCCTTGTGGTTTTTTTTTCTATGGGGTTTTTTGAAGTGTGAACTATCCAAGGACCCAACAACATTCGAAGACCAGCATCCAGGAAGAAATTGCCTACATATCGTCTGCTATACTGGTACGGTTCATGAGAAACACCAGAAATCGCTTAACTCGTTGTATAGAGATGGGGGACGTCACCTACCTGATTTCATTTTCATAACCTACTAAAGCAAAACTTTATGTGTGTGCCTATATTATAGAGAACAAATAAATATTTTTTGATTCATACAATGGATTTCATTGAGTTTTGACAAATTGAATTTATGCTGTTGCACCCTGTACGACACAGCTGAAGAAATTTACTTTACTTGCCAATACTGGAAGACGCACAGGTATTAGAAAATACAAAATAATAAGTAGATAGGGAAAATAATATTGTTATATGCTTAATAAATTTATAAGAATTAACTGGAAATTCCATTGTTAGAAATAGGGAAGGAAGGTAACTAAGCAATTGTGAAGTAATCCTCTCAGCTAAACACTGTGTTTAATCTCTGATTATTATTTTCGGGGATCTTTGATTTTGCAGCACTCGTTGGTAGGTTCCTTGGTAACATTGGTGCATTAATATCTTTTTCTGTAATTATTGAATAATGGTAATATCACTAAACTGAAATGAGTGAAGAAAGTGAAATATTTTGCAATAGAGTGAAGAAATTGAATTGCCTTCTTAATTAATAATAAGTATAAATTAAAAAATAATTTGAAGTTGGAAATTAAATGCTTTTAAATGTTTCTTAACATTGTAATAATTTATTTTAACAAAATAAATTGAAATGTGAATGAATTATTGGTGGAAATAATCAATATATTTTAAAATTTAAATATAATAATAATTACCTTCCTTGTTTATAACCTGCACTTGTTTATAACTGCACTACTTCACAATCATCACTGGTTGTTTTATAACTATGCTTATAATCTTTCACAACCATGCTTATAACCTCCCAACAACATACCATAATCTTCACAACATCCTAATTTTGTTCATATTCTGGTTAGATCTGATCATGTATTACACGATTACAGAAAAAATTTAATATTACACTCGTGATGAAAGTAGAATTTACAACTCTCGTGAAATTACCACACTCGCTTCGCTCGTGTGGGTAAACGTTTCACTCGAGTTGTAAAATGATCTACTTTCGTCACTTGTATAATAAATAACTATTATCGATTTGTACCTGAACCAATTTTCATCCATTTTTTCAATTGTAGACATTGGCAAGTGGCGAGATGACAAATTTGGTTCTCGTTAAACATTAAAGCAACGATACAATTTTTTTTTATTTTCAAAGTCCATTTCATTATGTATCCATCAAAGTATCCATATCTAAGGCAAACGCTGAATATTCTTAATGAACATTTTTAACATACATTTTTCCTGAAAATGTAGGAATGAGACTACTTTGGTTATAATATTCTAAAGAAATATGTGACATTTGATCGATAATGATGTGATTAGCAGGAATATTAATTACCTTTATTTCAATACAAACAAATCTTCCTGCCTGTTTTCTTGGGAATTGTTCAAAAAAGTGTTTTGAAGTGCATATAACTGGGATAATGTCACAGTCTGTAATGGTTTCACTGTATATATGAAGAAGAACATTACGAATCAAAGAGATGTGTGAGAGCGAGGAATAATGGCTTCATCGAGAAACCCGGAAAAAGAACAGGGAAAACAATCCACTGCAATACAAAGAGTTCTTTAAAAATGTTACAAACAATATAAGGGAAAACATAAATAAATAAAGAAGTGTAAGCCATTGCAACCAAAACAAAGGTCCAGGAAAAATATATACGTAGTAAAAACACGTCATAAAATACAAACAAATATATATATATATATATATATATATATATATATATATATATATATATATATCTAATATATAAAATTTCCATGTCACAATGTTAGTTACCGTACTCCTCCAAAACGGGTTTACCGATTTTTACCTAATTTTATACGCGTATTCAGTAAGTCTGAGAATCGGCTACTATCTATTTTTCATACCCCTAAGTGATAAGGGTTGTTCACCCTTAACTTTTTTTTTTAAATTTTTGGACGAATTTTTTTGTTTTTATTTTTTTATAATGTGGCATTAAAAAATACATACAACCCTAAAATTTTACTTTTTTATCACCAACCCCTATTTTTTTATAGCCATTTTAGTAATTTAATCATTATCATCCCGCTTGATAACTGATCAATTATAGTGTTTTTAACTGTACTTCGATTAAAATTTCCATTAGCTTATGGCAAATCTAAAATTTACAATTGAAGGTTGGATCTCCAATTATTTTGCTTCGTAATTTAAACCTGCCACGGCTGTGCAACGGTACGCGATTAGTCATTCGAAAGTTGATGAAAAACGTTAAATGGCAAGTTCAAAGGTGAAAATATATTAATACCACGGATTCCTATCACACCTACAGATGTGCCAATTCAATTCAAACGAATACAGTTTCCGATTAGATTGGCATTTGCAATGACAATCAACAAATCCCAAAGCCAAAGGATGTCTATTTGTAGCTTAAATTTGAGTAGACCATGTTTTTCACACGGGCAGTTGTACGTAGTCTCGAGTGGGTAAACTATCCAGTTTGTTTGTGCTCGCTAAAGATTGGCTAACAAAACACATTGTTCACGCTATAGCATTAAAAGATTGATGTTGTTTGATAGTGTTACTGTCGTAATTAATATGTGATATGTAATTTTAAGAAATAAACTATAATAACTTAAAAATAGTATTGTTTGGCGTTTGTTATTTTTATATTCCCTTATCGTTGATAGCGCTCCATGCCTATTTCACGCACATACCACATACTTACACACTTATAATAAGTAAGTTCCTTTTTGTCTACACTAAAATTTATCAAGAAACTAGAAATAATTTATAAGGCAAAACAACGTTTGCCGGGTCAACTAGTATATATATATATATATATATATATATATATATATATATATATATATATCCACATTATAAAAAAAAAATCAGTGTGTCATATGACGCAATAAAATGAGTGCAACAAGAGAGGCAGCATTCTTGTAGAAAATGCATAAGCAGTTAGGCTTTTACAGCCTAAATAAGCATATTATGAATTCAAACAATGCTGTAAATATCCGATAAAATTGGGTAGACTTAGTCTTGTTTGTAATCCATTGTATTTCCTTGTGTTTGTAACTTAAACACAACCATACAGCTATCGTACAAAGCCGCGCTAAAGATTAAATAATAGGTCTCTAAGCAGTGCATTTAGGATCCCAGTGAATGTTACTTTAACATTGTTCACAAGCCGTAGAGATAAGGAGAGAGGTGCCTAATTCATAATTACCAAATTCTTCGAGTCATTCTAATTACCAGGCAGCCCGATTTTTATACCCAGTGTTTCCAGTCATTCTGATTGCTAGACAACACAATTTCATATACCCGTAATCTGCTTCGAGTCATTCTAATTACCAGGCAGCCCAATTTTTATACCCAGTGTTTCCAGTCATTCTGATTGCTAGACAACACAATTTCATATACCCGTAATCTGCTTCGAGTCATTCTAATTACCAGGCAGCCCAATTTTTATACCCAGTGTTTCCAGTCATTCTGATTGCTAGACAACACAATTTCATATACCTGTCATCTGCTTCGAGTCATTCTAATTACCAGGCAGCCCAATTTTTATACCCAGTGTTTCCAGTCATTCTGATTGCTAGACAACACAATTTCATATACCCGTCATCTGCTTCGAGTCCTTCTAATTACCAGGCAGCCCAATTTTTATACCCAGTGTTTCCAGTCATTCTGATTGCTAGACAACACAATTTCATATACCCGTAATCTGCTTCGAGTCATTCTAATTACCAGGCAGCCCAATTTTTATACCCAGTGTTTCCAGTCATTCTGATTTCTAGACAACACAATTTCATTTACCCGTAAGTTGCTTCGAGTCATTCTAATTACCAGGCAGCCCAATTTTTATACCAAGTGCTTCCAGTCATTCTGATTGCGAGACAACCAAATTTCATATAATCTGCTTCGAGTCATTATAGTTACCAGACAGCCCAATTTTTATACCAAGTGCTTCCAGTCATTCTGATTGCGAGACAACCAAATTTCATATAATCTGCTTCGAGTCATTATAGTTACCAGACAGCCCAATTTTTATACCAAGTGCTTCCAGTCATTCTGATTGCTAGACAACACAATTTCATATACCCGTAATCTGCTTCGAGTCATTCTAATTACCAGACAGCCCAATTTTTATACCCAGTGCTTCCAGTCATTCTGATTGCCCGACAGCCGGATTGTTATATCAATTGCTTCGACTCATTCTAGTTATCAGACAGATCAATTTTTATATCAATTTCTTTGAGTCATTCTAATTACCAGACAGCCCAATTATTATATCAATTGCTTCGACTCATTCTAGTTATAAGACAGCTCAATTTTTGTATAAATTTCTTCCAATCATTCTAATTACCAGACAGCCTAATTTTTATATCAATTTCTTCGACTCATTTTAGTTACGAGACTGCTCAATTTTTATATCAATTTCTTTGAGTCATTCTAATTACCAGACAGCCCAATTTTTAGATCGATTGGTTCTATCCATTTTTATTGTCAGACAGCCCTGTTTGTATATTAACTGCTTCGAGTCATTCATTCTAATGTACCGCTGAATAAGCTTCAATCTGTAAATTACAAACCGGTGTCCCTTACTGCTATGTTGTTAAATGTCATAATTAGTTTGCCAATATTAGATTTTCTCTAAGGAAAGTGAGCTGTTGGTGTAATAACGCGATTATTGAAATAATTTGCTAACAACCATCAATATAATTTAAAATAATGAGTACTATTTTTAAATATTTCTAAAACCATTAGAAGAAATGATACATAGATATTACTGGGTAAAGTAAAAAATAGTTTTTGTGGTAAACTACTCAAAACCAACATTTCTCATAATGTTAACGTATGCTCTAGAAAAAAGGGAGAAAGTTCTCATGAAGAAACGTTCGAGAGCACCAAGAATTAAAAGTTAGAAGTAAATATTTTGAGTTGAGAAATTTAGATTAAACCTAAACTCATTTCCCCCACCCCCAAAGGTCTTTAAAGTTTCATTATTATATCCTTTCTTCGTAATAAAGACAAGTGAATGAACAATTATGAGTTTTACTAGTTTATAAAGACTAGGAGAACTAAAACTTTGTCTTAAAATACTTAACTTCAGTATAATAAAATTTCATCTCATTATACCAACTATTAAGTAAATCAATCTTCATTAGATAACTGATGATGATCAAACTACTACCAACTAACACTGAATTCAATGCTCCATATGATTAAGAAGAACAAAATCTGATGATTTCATCCGATGTCCATCACATGACTTCCTAGCACTCCTGTTAAATTAAACAATAAAATGTTTTTCTCTTCTTCATTTAAAGTAATTTCATTTGAAAGTGACATATGACAGCTCGTTTCAATGCATCGGCACAAAAATATAGAACAGTTTTTCTGAGAAAAAAAGACCTTCTAATAAAATCACTCTATATCTCTAATAGATACGGAGAAATTTCCAATTTTTAAAACTATCCTCCGTATAAAACCACACCCATTCTCACTTAGCCGATTTCGACCAAAACGGGAAGTATGTTAAATCAGTTCTAAAATTAATTCGAAAATTCGAACAGACATCACGGCGAAAATATTTTAATAATTAGTATAAAAGTAATTTCATGTTAAAGAAAAATGTTCAATATTTCGTTTTTTTGAGTGAGAGAGATATATATATATATATATATATATATATATATATATATATATATAGAGAGAGAGAGAGAGAGAGAGAGAGAGAGAGAGTGAGAGAGAGAGAGAGATTCTCTTTACCTCGGTGTTCAATTGGATTTAATCAAATCCAAAGCAGCTATGTCATTCAAATCACTTCAGCCCATTTCTGGTGATAAGAGAAAAACCATTAAGATGTAGAGTATAATTCTGCGAAATTGCAATTTCCCATTATGCTGCTTAATGTATTTTATTAAATTCAAAACGTAAAATATTAATAAAACGAAAATTATTCAATTCAGAAACTTAATTGAAAATGCAGGTTAGTCCACAATCATAAATATTTGTAAGAGCAAAAAGAACTTAAATAAATACAGCTTTGACCGAATCAGCAAATTGAATTGCTGAATTAATTTTTTGCCATGAAAGGTATTATGTATTCTTCAATATCGTTATCTTGGATAGATTATGAATCGCCATAACCTCGTTTTCGGACAATAAAGAAAAGAGTTCAATTGCACAGGTGATACGGATATTGGAATATTTGGATTGTATAACCAGCTAAAACTTTATTACAGCCCTACAAGAAATTATCTGTTGCATTAACAATTAATTAGCTCAGAATAGACTTCAAATGGATAATACCTGTATTTACTTCAAGTTTTTAGGGTTGTTCCTAAATGAAAATTTAAGTTGCACAGATTTTTCATAGCATATGAGCTTTAGTCATCTAATGGTAATTGATGATAATATTATATTTTCTACGAACTTAAAAAAGTTAAGACCTAAAGAAATTCGATAGCAGGAATTAAGCTATGCTAACCTATAAATAATTGAAAAGAAAAATCAGTTATTCCTTATTAGGTGAAATTTGGAATGTGATAATTCTATAAGTCTATCTAATTTTATGAATAATGATGAAAAATTACAATTAAAGTATACTCACAGAACACGAATTCAGATAAACTACACTTACCTGAAAATAAAAGCTATATTAAAAAAATAAAACACAAGACTATTAAAATACTGAAATTAATAAATTTATATCCGCATTATCAAAATCCTTTAATCTTTCCATATCATCAATTCTTGTACATGGTAGAATATAAAAAATATTGTTAATGAAATTCTATTTCTATTGCACGTTATTTTCAACAACTGCTGCTTAAGAACAAGAATGCATATTTGATATTTATTAATTTCAGCATTTAGAAAATGAATGAATATATGAAAAACATAAAACAAAATTGAATACTGAAAATTGCAATAATCAGCAATTACAATAAATTAATAATAGTAACTGTGACAAATATTCCTTAATGTAACGAACCCGAAACCCGATTGAATTTTATCGCAAACATTACTCAATACCGAAACATTTATACGAACTTAGTGGTATTCAAATTGAACGAGGAAGACATAAAATCGTTATCAGGAAACCCCCTCCCTCAGGTCATCTACCCATCTGTGGTAATCTGTCGGTTTTCATTATTTCCACATGCTAACAGCCGCTACATTCTATTCCATCAGTTATTATGGTGAGGGGTGATTATGATTATCTGTATTGCTCAGAGATCTCTTCTCCCAGAACATTAAGTCTGGACGAGTTTTTCTTGATGAAAGTCCAGTTATATGTAAAACTGCTGGTCTGATAGCTGTTAGCACTTCTCTCTTTCTGGAGTGCTTCATAAAGCACAGGAACCTTTTTCAGAGACCATTTGGGTTTTTATATCAACCCTCTCACTATTTCATACCATAACTATCCCTCCCAGGTATTTGACCCAACTAGACTTTGATAGATGATTATTTTGACAAGGTTTTCTTGAAAGACGACAAACAAAATGTTGCCTACTTGGTTCTGAGCTGCTCGAGCTTATCCTTATACAATATTTCCTTTGCTCACAGTGGTGATTACCAATATTCACAGTGGTGATCAGCAAGCACAACAAATTCAACAGGTCGTATGTCGTTATCATTAGCTGCTCATGTCTGTTCTTGTTCGGTTGTTGGTCTATAATTCTGGCCCCTGCCTATCAGATAATTGAAATCGTCTTATATGAGTTCGTCGCACGTTTTTCCCAGAACCTTTTTCTCTTCATCTGTCTGTAATCTCACAATAGTCGTGGCCACTGAGTAATGATATGCAATCAGATAATAAAGCTGAAATAAAACATTTTTATGTGAATCAAAATTAATGGATTCCAAAAAAGCCGTAGTAATATAACAAGTCTCTTCGAATATAATTTGCCAACAAGTAGTCTGCCTACAAGATTACAAAGACGGTACGGTGTTGTTTATTTTTGTAAAAAATATAATATATTGATTACAAAACAACCCCAAACAATATATGATGAAAAAAGGAATTGGATTAAGGAGACGTATATTTCTTGGGATTTACCAACCAGCCGAGATTATTCGCATGCCAAACACGAAATGAGACCAAGATAATATTAGCTATCTTGTTGAGCTAACCGTGGCACCACAGCCTAAGTGGAATTATAGGCTTCCTGGAAGAAACAACACTACCATCGGGAAGCAGACCACAATGAAGAACATGGAAAATGCAAGCACCGCAACGCCGGTCGTGGAAATGGCCGTTTGTGCGTACTCACGTTCGAAGATGTCAGAGGAGTGTTGCCGGAACAAGTGTTAGTTGGACCAGCTAATTTAACTAAATAACTACATTCAAATAATAATAATAAAAAAAAGTCCGCCACGCAAGGGCTGCGTAAACTAAGCAGATTTCCCACGTAAAGTTATACAATAGAGAAATCTCCATGCAAGTGCCGAACAGTTACGGAAACGGCCGAACTAGCTTTCGGCGGAAACTAATAGAAGCGACCATAGCTCGTCCATTACACTTAATAAAAATGCAAATATCTCGGTTAATATTCAAGATAGAGAATAAATGTATATAACAATATTTATAGTACATTTAATTTACAATAAAATTGGTTCTATACAACTTTTCGATCCGACTTATAGTAACAGAGATATTTCCAATTTTCAAAATCCCCCCACACAGGTCCGATTTCAGTCGTTAACTTGATCTTCCTTTTTACATAAAACGTTTAAATGCCGAGTTTCATGACGATTAAATAAAAATTGCGACCGCTAGAGTGTTAACAGATATATATATATATATATATATATATATATATATATATATATATATATACTCGTAGTTTTGAGCGGACCTCATTTTCATCATCTCCTGGGTAAAATCGATGGACATTTGAAGAAATGTTTCGAAAATCGCTTCATGAGTACGAACTCAATAGCTGATTTCCCCTAAGGGAAATCTGCTAAAATGGTCATATAAACACCTCAACACAATACTAAACATATGCATCGAACGACATTAATAGTATTAAATGGAGAATGTATAAAACGTCAATAGCGGTGGGATGTAATTATAGAAATCATAATTCAGATAAAGTACACTGAACATACCGAGCAATGTTTTCACTAGTAACTTTCCAATCATTTAATTTCGTTTACTTAGATAGCTGTTTTGTTGTATCTTTAAAATGAGCTAAACCCATGATGCTCTAATAAAGAATATAAATATTTTTTTAATCAAGAATTTTCATTAAATAAATGCCAAACTTAATTAAATGGTATTATATAATTTTGGTTTGATATTGGGCTCCATCGAATCTCAAATTAAATTTTATGATGTCAAGGAAAATGCTCCAGTTTGTTAGATATACTCAAAGTATGCCGGGGTACCTACTTCGGGAAAAGCAATATTCATTGTCGTCTAACCTCTATGAGAGCGAAGCCATTTTTAGGATTGAGGAATGAGGAAGGAATTCTGAGGCAAAGATGACTTTAATAATGGAAATTTCATTGAAATGAATACTAATGACTACAGGAGAAAGGCTTCCTTTTGTCGCTTTGTGATCCTTGGAACGGTTTCGTCTTTAGAGTCCGGAAGGCATCTGTCAGGGCAGCGATAAGCCTCAGTACAAAGACCACTCTTATAGAAGAGAGTGGGAGAGAGAGAGCGAGAAAACAAAATTAACGCTAAAAGTAAATAGAGTTAGGAAGGGAGTCGAAATTAATGGAAAAGGGTGACAGAGTAAAGAAAAGACAGAGATAACAGGATTAAGGCCTATCTGTGAGGGATCTAGGAGCTTTAAGTTGGCCCCAAGACGAGTAGTACTCCACCAGCTAACTATTGACTAACTCCAAAAACTAATCTATATATATCTGTAGTCAGGACGAGTTAGTATGTGAACTTTTCCCGACGACGTGTTACTAGCAGAGAAGTACACCATCAGGACGTGACCTAAACATTTATTATTAGAAGTTGATTCCTGAAAGAGAAACTGTGTTCTAAAGTATAATTTTGAAGAAGCAGCATATAGAATATAGAATATATATTCATTTTTTTAAAGATTTACATCTTGTACAAATTAAATAAACAAATAACAATTCTGTCTTTTTAAATAAATAATTATATCCAAATTCTTGAGATCAACTATGACAATAAAAAAAAAGAAATTTAGTGTAAAAATAAAATATAGTACATAAAAGATAACTAAAATCATTCTATAAACACTTGTCCGTCTTAATATAACATTTAACTGGAGTATGGTCCATCAGCACTTATAGATTCCAGAGTATTGCATGCTGACGTGATGAAGCAGTAAATCTTGTGTAGTTTTTCGAGGCTATCAATACTAAGTATCTCTACAATTTTATGCTCATCACTGACTGCTGAGGAAAGTGTTTGTAGATATTTATTTATTTCTTCGATGAGCTTCTCACAGAAGAGAAGTATATTTACCAGGCTATTAGGGATGAACTGATTACAAAAAGTGCAAGGTTCCTAAGCTTTGGTGAATTCTGAGCTTGATACTCTTAATTGGTTAACAGATCTTAGCATTTTTATGTTTGTCTTGAATGTCAGGTAGTTCTCCGGGCTGGATATATTAAAGCTGGATATAGTTCTGTAGATGGGGTTACTTTTGGAGTTTTTAGCTCAGTGGATATCAATCAGTGGTCGTGGTTTTTTAACTTTTCTAAAATTTCATTTTTGTATTTTAATATTCCGTTCTGACAAACTTCAGTAAACTCCTTTCCGCAGTCATAGTGATTAGCTATTGATCTGACTTGTGTGACCCAATTAAAGATTGTATCAGGATTGCTCCTATCCAGGGAAATTAGCCTGTTGACGCAAAGCCTTGGCATCCTCTCTTCCGGCATGAGTGACAATTTGGACCAATAGTTAATAACCTTCTTTATAACTCTGACCCTCACGGGGTTCCGGCCTGTCTCTAGGCACACACAATGTAGTTGGCAGTACTCCTTGGTCAGCTAAAAAGTTGTAGAAGCGGCATATAATCCCTTTAAAATTTAAGTATAAGCTTTTCCACCTTATAAATACTCTACGAACTGAAGTAAATAAAAAAAAAAAAAGGAAATTATTGACCAAATAAACCATGATTTTTTTGAAATATCAAGAAAACTTAATTTTCTTTATGTGCCTGTATAGCTTTACTAACAGATAAAGGTTTGGATAACTGCCATATGTAGTTATCATAGCTTCTAAAGGTACAACATACAACTCTTGTCTCACGGAAAAGGACTTCAAATTTGAAATAAAGAGGTTAAAGAGGAGAAAAGCACTTTAAAACTGAATGTAGAAAATATTTAATTAAATTTTATAAATATAATATTTTAGTTAACACTTATAAATGTGTTAATGTAGTAAAGAACTAATTTTCAGATTTTATAAATTAATGTTATTTGTTGAAAAGGAATGGATCTTGAAGATACGGTACGTAGGCCACGAATCATTTAGAGCAATTTTGAATAAAGTCTGTGGAGAAAAAAAAATAGTTTTTTTTTTTTTTTTTTTTTTTTTTTTTTTGCGATCTTTGCTACTAAACTATGAAGATTATAACAGAAAAAGGTTCGGATCAGGACTACTGGCGAAGACAGGTATCGCTTGGAAAGATACAACCCTTGTCTCACGGAAAAATACTTACCTGTTTGAAATAAAGCGGATGAAGATGGTATCAGAGTAAAATAACGCTCGGAGAAGATAGATTGGGCAGAGTTCACTCCAATACGTAAATCGTGTTGGCTCCCAACCTCCAAGATGCTGCTGCTATTCCTGTACACAACAGGTGGGTTTTAATAGATATTTGTTTATTGCTCATCGTATTCTTGAACTGCAAATTTTATACCATTTTCATTATTTCTGTGGCGGAGATATTAATTTAGTTTCAGTGGTAGATGAATAAAAAACCTCCGTGCTTCCATATTTGCGGTTCGGTGGTTTTAAACGGATTAATAAATTTCCATTTATCACAAACCCACAATTACGGACTTCACGATAAATGAAATTCTTCCAACACTTCCAGACAAAGAGACACAATTTTCTCGTGCATAGGTAGCCCTCAAGAGCATTAAACGAAACTGAATATTTAAGAGAATTATATTTTGATTTGTTTGGGGATATTGAAAGGATTTATCCATGAATGTCCTAAAAAAATAGATTAAAGATGTTATTGGAAATAACTGGTGCCCTTACGTAGGACCATCGAGAATTTTCGGAAAATGCTGCATAAAAAGGGGATTAAGACAGCATTCAAGAATGGTTACAAAAATTAATTTGTCACTCTAAAAGCTATACAAAGTTTACGGCAGATAGAGGTTAATAGTTTACTATGTAGCCTGTTTGTTGTTACTTAAGTAGGCCATATAGGGAGAAATCAAAGTCCAACGTGCAGATACTCACGTCCCGAATGGTATGCACCTTCGAGGTTAGTGAGTTACAGTGGAACCAGATTCAAAAGAACTAGCCTAGGCTCAAGCGTGGCTTCTGACACCCTCTCGCTTACCCCACCCTATCTCCATTTCGCCTCCAAACGCCTCTTAATTTTTCTTTTAGCAGTGTGTGCAGCCTTGTTTACATCAACATAATTCTCTTAACTTTATAACAATAGTTATGTCCGGACGTTTGGTATCGGGTCGGCAAATAGTGGCTAATGTAGCCGAATATTTAAAAAAAGCAAACAGAGATGCATAAACTTAAATCAATCTCCACAGTCAAACGTATTATAGCTGAAGGAAATATGAACATGCAGGGTCCTAGTGCTTCGAAGTGTTTATTTAGAACTCCGGAGTGGAAAAACTGAACATAAGAAGAAAATTGAGATTGGTCCAATTACAGATGGCGTAATTAGAAGAAGGGCTACCGTGGTGGGGAAAGGCTACCTACCCTCCGGCCCCTGGTTCTTCTGTATGTGGTTTAGCTAAGCTATAGCAATTGCTATCACTCTATGATACTTATTCATAACATGGTTAGGGTGTTATTTAGTGATAAGTGAGAGGGTGTCAAAATTCCTCTTCTGAGATGCCTCTGTAACCCGGCTGGTACAATAGTGGCTCCCCAAGATATGGCTATATGGAGGTCCTTTTTTTTTTTTTTTTTTTTTTTTTTTTTTTTTTTGTATTTTTTTTTTTTTTTTAACAGATTTCCTTTAAGGGAAATTAGCTATTGAGGATGACCTCATGACGTGATTTTCCAATCGTCCATCTATCCTACCTAGGAGATTATGAAATTGTGGTCCTTCCAAAAAAGTCCGTCACTCAGGGGCTGCGTAAACTAAACAGATTTCCCACTTGAAGTTTTACAATAGAGAAATTTTACGAGAGCCGAGGAGTCAAGGAAACGGCCGAACTAGCTTTTGGCGGGAAAGTCATTCCCGTCCGTTAGCCGCCCAGATTTAATAAAAATTCAAATATCTCGGTTAATATTCGAAATAAAGAATACAAGTATATAACAATATTTATAGTAAATTTAACCCGTAAATGGTAATATCCGTCTGTAGGACGGGTTAGAATAACAGTTTCTCTGCTATAAAGCGTAATTGTCATTTTGAAACCTCCATCTTCCAGCTATGCTCCAGTTAATCCATTGCCTTGGTTGTGTTTGTTTACCTTTGGCGATAGTTTCGTGTTTGACTATAAATTTACAATTTGAAAATAAGTCACCCCGCTTTTGGAACGGATGTTACTCTAAAGGTACTTGGTAACTCCGTCTGTTAGACTAATATTACTGTAAATGTCTATAATAATATCCGCCCATTAGACGGATATTACTTCAAACATTTGTATTTGTATCCGCCTGACAGTCAGATGTTACTATAAACGTTTGCCTTTATGTTCGCACTTCAGATCAAAGAATACTCCAACAGTATAATTTTTTTTATGAACTAAATTAGTTATCCCCTGCCGTAATTATCTGCTTTTTAGTTCACAATTCCTTTGCTTTTACAGATAAAAATGTCAAAAAAACTTCAAAATATACCTTCAAATGTGCCTGAAAGGACTAAACGAATTATGCAGCTCTGCATGGAGGATGTAGCAGAAAGTGACTCTGAATTTGGTGCTGTAAAGTGCGGAACACCTAATTGTTTAGAATGTTCGAAGAAAATTTGCAATTTGTGTGTACAGAATTTTTAACTTTGTTTTATCTTTTAATTGATTCCTAAACATGTATATACTAGCATCTTTAAATTATTTTATTCCATTTTTAAATGTTAACTATTATTTTTGTTTGTGTTATTAATATATTCATTCATTACAAAATAAAGTCTTAGAAAAATAAAGTTTAAATATTAATTTTATACTGATCTTTTATACCCTAAATACAGAAGAAAAAAAACTTAGTCTCATAGACGGATGTTACTGGGAGAGTGAGTTGGAGAGATGTTACCATTTACGGGTTAATTTGCAATAAGATTGATTCTGTACTATTTTTTGATCCGACGTAAAGTAACGGAGGTATCTCAAATTTTCCAAATTCCCCCTCTAAGCCCCTCCCTCCTCCCATGGGTTCCATTTCAGCCATTAACGAACTTATATATATATATATATGAGAGAGAGAGAGAGAAAGAGAGGGGGAGAGAGAATTTTCGAAAATCCTCCCCTCTAAACCCCCTCTTCCGCTTGTCTGATTTCAGCCGTTAACGAACTTGATCTTTCTTTTTACATAAAACGATTAAATATCGAGTTTGGTAACGATCAAACAAACAATTGTGACCGCTAGAGAGGTAACAGACAAATATATATATATATATATATATATATATATATATATATATATATATATATATATATATATATATATATATATACAGTTTTGAACGGACCTCATTTTCGTCATCTACTAGGTAGGATCGATGGACATTTGAAGAAAATTCCATCATGAGTACAACCTCAATAGCTGATTCCCCTTAAGAGAAATCTGCTAATAATGTGAATGTGTGTGTCTGTGTGTCACCAAAGGCGATAGAAAAGCGTTTCATGTAAAATTAAAGATCAGGATCGTTAACTGCTCAATTCTGGCCATAGTGAGAGGGGTTTTAGATTGGCGAAAATTGCATAATATCCGGTTCTATGAGTGGTATCGAAATAATTGTACTGAATCAATCGTAATGCCCATTTGATTTTCAATATCTCACCTTCTATATATGTTTTCTCATTCGCGAATATTATATTAACTGAGATATTTGTATTTTTTAGTTTACAGCCTTCGGTAAACCCTCACCCCTTCTTACTTAAATAGCTGATATATCAACTATAGTTTTCATTGACCCTTTAATATGTGGTATAAATGCAAATATGTTCGATGTGACTTCTTCAATAAAGATCTTATTTTTCAGAGCTCAATATTCACTTTGTTGACACCATGCTCAATATTTAAACAATTTAAAGGTAAATTTTACAAACGGTCGTAATTGGACCAGTTGAGGGGGAGGGTTGAGCGCATCAAAATAATAATGAAAAAGCCCGGATATATTCCTTATTTCTGGAAGTCCAAAAAAATGTTATAAAAGCAATATTTTGGACAATTTAATGCCCTAGTATACGTTTCTATATACTATTTCTCTAGTTTCTCTACCTTCACTTAACCCATCACTCCTGCTCATGGGATATTCATTTATCAGCAATCGTATCAATAGTCGTCTCATGTACAACTGAAATTTAAAGTTCTAAATTGTAAAACACTTGAAGTTGTTAAGGTAGGCCACATAGGCTTGTTATTAATTGAGAAATAGAGTATAGAATTGGACATAACTATAGTGGCGTACCATTCTGGCACGTGAGGAATTTTCTTATTATTGTTACGTTTTATTACCCAAACCAGTAATAAACGTTGTTAATAAGAGTTCTGGGGCTCAGGTTAGCCATGCGAGTTAAAGCGTTGACCTTTATCTCACATGGTAAACCTAGAGTGGCGAGTTCGATTCTTGCCTGGGCAAAGGAAATTATTTAGTGACGAAATTCATTAAATAACGTCCTAAAATCCCACCCTGGCTAGAAAAGGGTGGTAACCTGTAGATAACCCGTCCCGATTAGCCTAAGTTGCAAAAAGTGGACGTTAATAAATAATAATAATAATAATAATAAGAGTTCTTTTTGGATTGCCAAATTAAATACTCACAAGTTTCACAGTTTTTATCAGTGCACGATTTATTTCACAATGCACAATACACTTGGTAATTATTCTTAATTACTACTCACAGTATACACTGATAGCGTCACTGTTCTTCAGATTACACAGTCCAATAATTCACTCACGGTCACTGAAGTACACCAAAAGACGGCACTGCACTGTCTTAAACACGGCACTAAACTGTTACTTACAGTCACGGCACAACACTGTTCTTCTTATAAAAACACTTTACCGCACTGCACTAAGTCGCACTGTAGCACCGAACGCACATATGAGCACTTGAGAAGAAAACTGACTCGCTCGTGGCTGGCCGGTTCTTTATATAGGGCGTCGGCATACATCAAAGGGGAATTGGCTGGGCCCTTCGACGTCTGGACTGGAAGGGTCTAGTAGGAGCTCGACCCTTTGTCGGCTTCTTTGATCTATATCGCACTTCCCAAATACGCGACTCTCTCTGCTAATCCTTTAATTTTCGCAACACTATTAAACATCACCTGTATAACAGACTTTTTATTTCCACTTCCGTAATATATATTTTTTATGTGAATCTTTAAATACGGTTTTCAATAGGAATTTTTGAATTTTTAAATTGTAATTAGTAATTTATTTACTGTCGAACTCACTAAATGAAGTCCTTAGTCCCATCCTGGCAAGCAAAGAGTGGCAACCTGTAGATAACCGTCCCAACAAGGCATAGTAGCAAAAAGGACGTTAATAAATAATAATATTATATATGGTTTTATTGTCCTAATTAAAGTGTTAAAACTCGTAAATATATTTCATGCAAGGTTGTTGCACCACTTTCTGTTGCTATATTACTGTATTTATTTTGAGCATTGTTAAATTCACTATTAATAATTTTTAAATTTTTTTCAAAAAGACGGACATGTCCTAAGGATATTTACTGGTTTATATCTGGTTGGCTCTTAACAGAGCAATTTAAAGCAGCAGACAATTTTTAGAAAAAACAAATGGAAATGAGAATCCAGACATTTTGATGCATTTATGCTGACTTTTTTTCCTATAAAACTAACTTTAGCGCCAGTGGTTTGTTGAGATGAACAAGTGTTTTCTTTCTCACACCTCATTAACAGTTTTATGTCGTGGTCAGAACACAATTCATTTAATGGCCATTAGTCTTCCAATGAATACAGAGGCGGCAAGAGGAGCAGACCGAAATTTATTCTAAACAATTAGTTGTATGGAAGGGTTGTCGGGGGCTACCCCCATTAGACTAGTGGTGTCCAATTAGGGTATATACAAGGACCTTAACCGTGTCCTCTTGTGTAAGGCGGAGGGTCGTAAGGGAAAAAAGAGGTTTAGCACCAGCCTTAGGACCTTGTTCAACTGCTAACATTGTTCGCCCCTTCTACTTATTTCTGAAACGAGTAAACATATATATATATATATATATATATATATATATATATATATATAAAATTGTAACCTTTGTCTGTACATTGATAACTTTTCGTTTCACATCTCATAGACACCATAACTGCATTTTATTTCTTTCGTGTCTGTTTGTTTGTTACCTTTTCAAGCATAAACGGCTGAACCGAATTTTATGAAACTTGGTACGTATATTACTACTAACCCAACTTAGACTTCAGGCTATGTCAATATTCTCTGAGACGAACAGGAGTGGGGGTTATAAGGGAGGCCTGAAATTAAAAATACCGATATTTCGTTTCCTATTGCATTTTCGGCAATTATGTACATAACAAAAGTTGTTTTGTTATTTAGAGTAACTTTTATTATATACACTTTTGTCGTATACCTAAGTATAAATGAGTTATACGTTAAAAACTATTGCGGAAGTCAACAATTTTATTTGCCACAAAAAAACTCAACCGAACTAAACCAAACTCGGTATGTGAATTAGCTCTAACGTCTTCCTTACAATAAGCCATACTAACATTTCTAGGGACGGGCAGGAGTCGGAGTTATAAGGGAGGCCTGAAATTAAAAATAGTGATAATTCGTTTCCTATTGGGGTTTCGGCAAATATGCGCATTACAAAAGTTGTTTATTTTGCTATTTAGAGAAATTTGCGCAAGAATTCTTTGGAACTACCAGGTACCTCACCGGGAAAAATTAATTCAAAATGTATGTTAATATTTTGTGCTTAATGATTCAAATCTATGCATAATGCACAGGAAACGGGAAATATGACAATATGGAGGACAGTGAAGTCGTACATAAAAAAATAATTTTATTATCAACAAATCCACAGAAACGACTGGTATTTACACTAAACACTGGGACGGGTAATTGTCAAAATATTGTGCAAAGTAAAGCCTTGCCAAAAAAATACCATCACCATTCAGCCTCAAATGAATTCCCGAGCGAAGGGGGGTATCTGAGCTAGTATATATATATATATATATATATATATATATATATATATATATATATATATATATATAAAATGGAATAACGGCTCAACTTTTAGCATATTTCCCATGAGGGAAGACTTCTTCCGACGTTGTACTCATGACGCGATATTCAAAAAGTCCCGTCACGCAGGGTCGGCGTAAACTAAGCAGATTTCCCACTTGCGGGTATGGCACACTACTTATCTCTTATCCGCATATAATTTCTATTTCTAAATCAAAAACCTTTAAATAGAAGTGAGGATTTAATGCAGGCTAAAACAGGAATGTGCGTAATATTTGAGCTAAGAAAACATGAAGAGACTAACACATTTGTTTAGCTGAGTATAATTTTTCGATATGACTCATAATAACAGAGATATTTTGAATTATCAGATCCCTTTTACCACCCTCGTCCGATCCTGGTTCGATTTCAACCATTAACGACCATAAACATTAACTCAGATCCCTCCCCTCATTCGAATCCTCCCCGAACCCATTTTGAGTAGTTTTGGAGTGGCGTCTGTCTGTAAATAAAAAAAAAACGGCCAGCCTTAGAATGGTGTTATTTCATATTTGGTACTGTTGGAACGTCCTAATTTTGATCAAAATCTACTAGGTGGGCGAGGGTTAGTGATGCCAAAATTAAAAATTTCAAATTTCTCCCTGCGTATAAGAAATTCGAAAAAAAAAACAGAATAGAATATTTTTTATTTATGATGAAAGAAGCTGACAATTATTTTCTATGGCATGGACTATGACAGAGATATCGTATATCAGTTAAAAATTAAGCAATTTTAAATGAGGTGGAACCAAGGATTTTGTTTACTTTATTTAATAGGAGTGGATTAAGTAATTTTTATTTTTTATGAACGAAAAGAATTAATTTTATTTCTGTGATTCGAAGATTGGTTGTGCTTTTCCATTAGCCCACCACCTATGAGACATTAGCGTTTTCAAATTTCCAGCTTCTTCCCTTCTTTAATACTCGAAATGTCAGGAGGAAAATTACATTTCTTTCTCAAATGACGAGGGGTGGGAGAGGGTAGAGCAGTAATGCACGTCTTTGATGAAAGGGAGTGGGGGAAGGAGGGTGGAAACACGTATGAATGTAGAATCCATTTGGTGTTTGTTGAGTGGAGGAGTTGGATATTACAGCTGTTGGTCACGTACGTCCGCAGTTGGAGGGTGCGGGGGATGTTCAACAGATCCCGTGAAGGCCTATCTTTCAACCCCTATCCCCTTCACCTAAGAGATAGCCAACAAAGTCATCCCATCAATTGCCCTAACGGGATCAATATAGAGGAGTACGGCTCTATTCGCCAGTGAGAGATCAAAGTAAAGAGGCTAAACTCGGAATGTGGGCAAAATTGGATATGCGGCTCGCAGTATGGTGACAACAGAAAACATGGAATTACATCAAGTCTCTGGGTTCAAGAAGCTTTAGTTCCTCCACTTGATATGAAATTAATCCCCTAAATGACTTGATGCTTGAAAATTAATTACTTCGTAGGGCACCATGTCAATTGAGCAACAGGACAAAAATGAAAAATAAAATCAAGTGCGAGAATCTTAGTCAGAAGATGTTAATGAAAAGGTGAACAGATGCGCTTAGTCCCCTTAGAAAATTGTAGCTAATTAATTAGATAAGTTGTGAACTCAACGCCACTGTGGAGTTTCTGAGGATTGGTGCAGATTAAGCATTTGCCATTGTATGAATTGTGGCCTGGATTCTCCAATTATGGTTATAAGAAATTCACGAGTGTTTCCCAGCGGTTTGAGTTCAAATGAGTTGAACTATATATTGTCTCCAGATTTCGTTCTTGATAAAGATGACCTTTGAAACCGCCATCTTTGGTAAATTAATACATCGTAATGACTCCTTTGGAAACCGACTAAACTTCAAAATTAAGTCTTAGAGACAGTCATGAAAGAATACATAAAAAAAAAGCAAGTCTTTTAATTTGTTGCAGCATGATTGAGAAGTTCAGAGTACTGTGAGACTGAAAAAACGGGAATTATGATGTCGACAACAACCCAGAACTACATATTTAATAAGGAAGTACATATGTTGTGAAAGCATTAGTCAGGAAACATTTCTTACCCTTTGTCAGCATGTCTGGTTACCAGGTACATACAGTCCTCTGGACTCTCAGTTGTAAAATCTACAAATGATCGAACCTAGTCATTTAAATACATAACAACCCAAATTTCAAAACTAAAGGCAAAGTGATGTGGGTTCCAGGACATGAAAACATTGTACTTACAGACATCGTGGAAACAGGCTATCCAGAGACAATCTTCCGAGTTTAACTTGCAGACCATGCTTGATTTACATTTACAAATACTACAGACAACATTAAGTGAATGGGAAAAATGTTGGCATAGAACAGCAGATCTGCGAGAAATCAAGCCTAGTATAAGTGAGTGGCCATCCAGCAGACGCGACAATAGACGAGACAAAGTGATACTAACGAGACTTACGATAGGACATTCACATTTAACGCACTCATACCTCATGACGTGAACGGAAAGACCTCTCTGCAGAACATGTCATGAGCCATTAACCATTAAACACATACTGACTAACTGCAGGAACATTGCATACTTCTGAGACTCCCCATTACAAGTACGAAATTCTTACAGACAGTTTTATAATATACTAAATCACCTTAAAAAAAATGAATTTTTTTGAACAAAATTTAACTTTTTGATTTTGAACTAGAAATTTAATATAATTCTGAACAATTTTAAATAATATAAATGCATTAGTATATAGGAATAACATATTTATTTTATTAAAACCATTTTAAATTGTTTTCTTTATTACTATTCTAGTGTTTATTTGTTGTCTTTATTACTATTCTAAGGTTTATTTGTTTCTTTATTACTTTTCTTTAATGTTTATTAATTGTGTTTAGTTTTTATTTGTTATTTTTCTGTAATTTTGTTTAATTTTAATTTTAGCAGATTTCCCTTAAAATGAGGTCCGTTCAAAACTATGTATATATATATATATATATATATATATATATATATATATATATATATGTGTGTGTGTGTGTGTGTGTGTGTGTCTGTTAACGCTCTAGCGGACGCACTTTTTTGTTTAATCACTACCAAACTTGGTATTTAATCATTTTATGTAAAAAGAAAGATTAAGTTCGTTAATGGCTGAAATCGGTTCAGTGGAGGGAGGGGGGTTTAGGGTGGGAATATTGAAAATTCGAAATATCTCCGTTAGTACACGTTGGATCGAAAAATTGTATAGAGCCAATCTTATTTTGCATATAATGCTCAATAAATGGTATCATGTACGTTTTTGCTCTATCTTGATTAATAACCGAGATATTTGCGTTTTTTAGTTTTCGGTCTTCAGTAAACCCCCCTCTCCTACTCATGTCATATTGACAGTAAGGAGTATATTATGAAGCACACTATTTGAAGCCTAAATACCAAAGATTGTTCTCATTGAACTTTTTCGTTTTGAAGTAAATGCAAATACGTGTCTGCAAAATCTGCTTAGTTAACACAGTTCCTGCGTGACGGTGTTTGTTTTTAACTTTGAGCCGAATCGCCTAGTTGCGGGTGCTCCTGTATAAATAAATAAATAAAAAACATAACAACCCTCATTCATTTACTATTTACTTAACAGCCAACCGGAAATGTGATTTGTACTCTGATTGGTGGTTGGATTCCTGGAAGAGTGACTGGATAGTGAGCAGACGTTAGCCGTGGATGTTTGCATGCGGCCTCTGCCCTTTGAGAGATATAATAGCTTTACCCACTGCGACACTAGCTTTCCCAAAGGGGTTTTCCCCGGCACACAGGTTACACTCCTCCCCAATCACAGGGCACCTATCTGTGTTTTCGTCATTTACATCAACACAGACTGTCTTTCCCTCTAACTAAAATGGCAGATTGAGCTGCAAGATTGTGCATTTTCAGAAACAAATTTTCTATAAGTTATTTCATTTAGTTCAACAGTATTCAGTTACGGGAGTATAGTCAATACATATATGCTTACATTCACGGATGTGCTCCTGCGGCGTATCAGTATTACCTTCAAATGTTGATAAGAAATATGTGGACTTGCTGCATTATATCTATTTACTGACAACCATTTTCACCGTTTTATGGACATCCCTGGCCCATTTTTTATCAGATTTCCATCAAGGGAAATCAGCTATTGGGGTCGTACTCATGGCGCTATTTTCGAAAAATTTCTTCAAATGTCCATCGATCCTACCCAAGAGATGACGAAAATGAGGTCCGTTCAAAATTATATATATATATATATATATATATATATATATATATATATATAAAATTGTGTTGATGTTTTCGACCAGGTTGTATTTATATACGGTGTTATTCTTTTTGGAGTTTTGGTGAATGTTGGTGAAAAAATCGTAGTTTATGTCGATATTTAGAGAATCTTTATTTTCTCTTTTTCAGGGCTGTAAAATTACAGGTACTACTTTATAATATTGCACATTGTTATTAAACTAGAGTGTAAAAGGGCGTGATTTTCTATTATTACTCACCAAGACTAAAGATACTTAAAAACTATTACACATGACTACTGCACTTAGGACTAGGGCTATAGTAACCTCCCTTGTTTTGTTTACACAGCAGGGTCACAGCCTTATGTTCGATTTTGTCCCCCTCTTACCTCCCCTTTTCCCTCTTACTAATTCTCCCTCCTAAAGACTAATTCCATGCGTTAATGAACTTGATATTTAATTTCTCATGAAACGATTATATATCCAGTTTGGTATAGGTCAAACAATACAGAGAAAGAGAGGGAGAGATAATAAATACAGTGCTGGTTCCTGCTACTTCGATCATTCACAAGACAACAAATGTTGTATCTTTACGTATGCTTGCTTTTCATTTCAGCTGAAATCTCATTTAGACGCCATTGCTTAAGGGAAATGACATAATTCGGGACATGCTTTTTAAAATGACTATCTAAAAGCAACAGGCATGCCAATGGGACAAATTGATCAACTGATATGGACATTTGTCACGCAAGCGACATGGAACCCATGTTGTTTAATCACCAAAATGACGAAATATTACTTTTTATCGTGTTCTGTCATTCTATCACTATCGAATATAAATCCAAACGCTAAAATATAACATGGTTACTCGCTATTGTTGTATTTAATTTCTATTAGCAGATTTCCATCAAGGAAAATCAGCTATTCAAGTTGTATTCATAACCCTATTTTCGAAAATTCCTCAAATCTCCCTTGATACTATATGCGGCATAACGAACACGTCGTCATTTCTAAAACGTGTATATGTATATATATCCTAGCCTGATACCGCTATAGTGGTTGCAAGTTTTGTTTGATTTTTAGCTAACTTGATATATAATCGGTTCATGTAAACGTAAAGATCCGCTGAAAACGGGCTAAATTCGAAAATTAAAATATAATATAAAACATAATTATAGAAAAATAACAAAAAATTGGACCAGCAAAAAAAATTAAACAGGATAAATAAAAATTAAAAACAGCAAATAAACATTAGACAAGTATTAAAGACAACAATTTAAAATGGTTTCAATAAAAATAAAAAATATGTTATTCCTATATACCAGTCAGTACATTTATATAATTTAAAATTGTTCAAAATTATATTAAATTTCTCACATAGTCAAAATCAAAAAATAGAGAAATTAAATTTTGTAAAACGAATTCAATTTTTTAAGGTGATTTAGTATATTGTCTGTAAGAAGTTCGTCCATGTTATGTGTAGTCTCTAAGTATTCAATGTTCCTGGAGTTAGTTTAATGGTTAATGGCATGTTCTGCATAGAGGTCTTTCTGTTCTAGTCATGAGTGCGTTAAATGTGAGTGTCCTATCCTAAGTCTCGTTTGTATAACTTCGTCTCGTCTATGGCCACTCGCTTATACAAGGTTTTACTTCTCTCAGATGATTTTCTGACGTTCTATTGATTTTCAGTAATTGTTGAGCCACTCACTCATTCCGAAACTCATATATTAAGTGAGTTTATACCTTCTTTCATTCAACGCCCAATTCTTCAGATTTTTACTTAAAAATGGTAAATATTAATAATATTGAAATTAAATCAATAGCTTGCCATATCTGGGATATCTACTTAATTTACGCAGCCCTTGCGTAACGAACGTTTAATAAATGGTACATAAGTGAATATCAGATCGTTTAATGATCTGATAACATGGTTATTTCAATTGCTGTCCACACAGTCTTGACTTTCGCCTTGATTATAGTTTCTCATTATTACGAAAATTCATGAGATTGATTTTGCACTAACTAAAGTTTTTATTTTTTTTTCAAACAAGAAAGTCCTATCCCCTTCAAAGTAGTTCTCTTGGGAAGCTATAATCCGGCAGAGTCGTCGTTCCCAATCTTGGTGATTGATGTCTTCAAATGCTATGGCTTTTAAATGTTCGGTCTACTGGAATATGGAATATGTGGTGAAATGAGATCAAAAGTGTATACAAGCACGTGGGAAATATGCTTAGTTTACGCAGCCGTGACGGACGTTTTGACCTATTGCCTGCAAATTTGCGTCACTACAGCAGTAAATCGAATCAGTGTGTCAGCGGCAAAAAGACTGAATGCTAAACTATTCATTGCGTGAATACGAACTCAGTAATAACTCATTCACGAGTGCCTAGTCTGCATCATTAGTCGAATGGGAAACTACATGAATAATAAAATGATTGATAACAGACCAAGTTGGAAGCATATGTCCATATGTCGTACGCCAAAAGTATGGCTCTCACTGGCATTTCAAAAGCTGTTAAGTAAAATTATTTTTATTAGGAGATTGAGGTTGTATACATGACGCGATTATCAAGTTCGTTAATGGCTGAAATGGAACCCATGGGAGGAGGGGGGGGGTGCTTAGAGGGGGAATTTCGAAAATTTGAAATATCTCCGTTACTATAAGTGGAATCGAAACATGGTATAGAACGAATCTTATTGTAAATTAAAATCTCTTTACATGTTTTTATGTACATATTTTCTCTATCATGAATAATAACCGTGATATTTGGATTTGGACTCACGTCATATTAACAATAAACTATTATATCGAGAACCTCTTTGCTTCAAGGTCAAATTTAAATATCCTTTTCAAGAGACCTTTAACTATGCGAGACACATGCAAATAATTAGTGCGGTGACGCCATCAATTAACTTTTTACGGTCATTTCTCAAAAAATGTTTATTTGATCTATACCATACTCATTATTTAATGGTTTCAGTCATCACTAAAGATCGTATTTAGAAAGAGAGAAGGTGGATTCGAAAATTTCAAAAATATCTCCATAATTATGAGTCGGATCGTATACGCATACAGAACCAAGGCTGTAAAACCAGGGGTCTCCAAACTTTTCAGCCAAAACCATATTATCATTGTTGCCGGTGGTAAAAATTGAAATAGTCCACTGATGAAAAAAAAAACTCTTTACGCAACACACTGAGACTGAGTTTCCTATCGATTTTGCAATCGAAACTTTGAGTGCTTTGAAAATAAATTTTGATACTCGTTTCTCGGACTTTGATGCCATTGCGAATCAAATTAAGATTTTTCAGAATCCTTTTGATACTGATATTGAAACCCTAGCCCCGGAACTTCAAATGGAAATGATTGATCTACAGTGCAGTGATATAATTAAGAACAAATATCAAAACTCATCTTTGTTGGAATTTTATAAGAGTCTTCCACTGACACAATTTGATAATTTGCATAAATTTGCTCGTGGGCTGTTTTCTGATTTTGGTACTAATTATTTGTGTGAGAAGACCTTCTCCAAAATGAAGTACACAAAAAATGTTTACAGATCTAAATTAACTGATGCACATCTTAAATCTCTTTTAATAATTGGTACAAGTAAAATTAGTCCACAACTACAAACTATTGTCAGTGGAAAATCTCAATTACATAAATCTCATTAGTATTTCATATGTCATTATGCTTGTTATAAGTTACGTTTTTTGTTAGTTGGATTGATTTCAATAATTTGTTAGTTATTATATACTGAAGTTAAATTTTCTGCATATTATACATGTCTTTACTCATTACAATTCTGTGTTTCTTTATCCAACTTATCACAAAAACAATAACAATAAGTCTACAACAATTGTATGAGTAGTTAGCCCATGACCATATCAATGTAGATGTCATATTAATAATTATTCAACATAAAATTAGAATACTTCAGTAAACTAAATTTAATTGCTATAAAAAATATGTTCTCTAAAAGGAGGTTTCAAGTATGCTAGCTCTCCGCGGGCCGGACAAAATCTGTCCGCGGGCCGGATGTGGCCCTCGGGCCGTAGTTTGGAGACCCCTGTGTTAAACTATCGACGCTTTACAAATTTTCTTCTGTGGATTTTTTCGTAACTCAAATATTAAGCGAGTAATTCGTAACTATAACAGAGATAACAGACCAATATATATATATAAAACTTGTCTGTTACCGCTCAAGCGGTCACAATTTCTGTTTGATCGTTACCAAACTCAATATTAAAACGTATAATGTAAAATTAAATATCAAGTTCGTTACCGGCTGGAATCGGACCAGAGGTTAGGGTGGATAACGAAAATTCCAAACGTCTCTGTAGTCTCTGTTATATTAACAATAAACAGTTATAACATTGTTAACATATTATATTAACAACAAACATTGTTTTCAAGAGACCTTTATTTTGCGAGATACATGAATTCGTTGTGTGATGGCTTTATAAATTAGGATTTTCCTTTCTCAACTGGAAAAAGTTTATTTGATTTGACCGTTTCAGTCAAAACTAAATATTATGTTTGTTATTGGCTGAAATAGGATCAAGAATAGGGTGTTTTTTTTTCTCCTCATAGTAACCCTATGAGGAGTTATTCATTTGAATACGTGTTCTATTTCGACATGGCATATTACATGTATGATTATGTTTAAATATATTTTTATTTTACAATATATATACGTTAATATACTATCTACTCAAATATAATATAAAAGAAATAATAATAAAATAAAATATTAAAATAAGTAAGATAATTACAAATAAAATTAATAAATGAAATGTAAAAGTAAATAAATAAAATAAGAACAAAAAAATATAAACTAAACCAATGTTTAATTTGCGAGTCTATTTAAGGTAAATAAATTGAATTGTGATTCCCGTTCCTCAAAATCAACTTTAGATTCTAATGTAATAGGGGGAGGGGGGTTAGAGGTGGGAGGAATTCTAAAATTCAAAATATCGATCGGAGTCGGATCGAAAAATGTAATAGGAAAAATCCTTTTTAAAATAATGTTGCTCTACAATTTGTGTTGTATATATTTTTCCTAGCTGAAATATTAAGTAACTTTTTTGAACTTTGTGGTTTTCAGCTTTCAAAAAACCTCCAAGTCTACTAATCGGATTATTATTTTGAAATAGAGAAAATATGGTCAAATGAGATCGGTAGTATGATGTAGATGGTTTTAGCAGATTTCCCTTAAGGGAAATCAGCTATTGAGGTCGTACTCATGACGCGATTTTCGAAACATTTCTTCAAATGTCCATCGATCCTACCCAGGAGATGACGAAAATGAGGTCCGTTCAAAATTATATTTATATATACATATATATATATATATATATATATATATATATATATATATATATATATATATATATTTGTCTGTTAACACTCTAACGGTCGCAATTTGTGTTTGATCGTTACGAAACTCGATATTTAACCGTTTCATATAAAAAGACAGGTCAAGTTCGTTAATGGCTGAAATCGGACTAGAGGGAGGGGGGGGGGTTTAGAGGGGGGATTTTCGAAATATCTCCGTTATTATGCATCGGATGGAAAAATTGAATAGAGCAAATCTTATTGAAAATTACATTTACTATGAATATTGTTATATACATTTATTCTCTATCTTGAATATTAACCGAGATATTTGCATTTTTATGAAATCTGTGGTCGGGTATAGTTCGGATTAGGTCGGCCATTTCCGTAAGTACTCGGCTCAGTTGGAAGCTTCTTCTAACCTTACCTGTCGTTCTTAACCTTACCTTACCTTCGTTACTTAGTGAGATTTATGCAAATACGTTCTGTCATCCGCCCCCCCTTCTTTAGTTCTTGGACTACTAAAATTTGAGTTATTAAAATGTAAATTATTCTTACAATTCAGAAGCCGTTTCAGTTGGGAATTTATTTAAATTTACTGAAAGATTTATCATTACCATTTGTATTTAATCACGGTGGTGTTGTGTGACCAGTATGCAGATTTCTCTATAAAGTAAAACTTTACATGGGAAATCTGCTTAGTTTACGCAGCCCCATGCGTGACGGACTTTTAAAAATGGTTAGAAGTCTCTTTGTTTTTTTTTTTATTGCCTTTCGCCATGCGATTGGCTAAGTGAATAAAGGAAGATCGTTATTTCTCAATGGCTTTATTAAAGTTTCCAGGCACTATCATTATACAGTTATACATATTTAGAGGGTTAGAAGGATAATAGTAATTTTTAATGCGGAGATAGGCCTCTGAATAATTGGTAAAACGGAAGTAGAGGCCAATGAGAATAAGGGGAATCAGTTATGAGGTGGAGGAAGAGAGAGAGAGAGGCGGAGGATGCGGTTTAGCACGCGAGACAAGAGATCATTAAATGTTAATGCAGAGTATTAAGATAATACCGCGACTGGTTGATGGCTTATCCTGAGCCCCGTAGGCATAACTCACTCCCGCAATCCGCGTGTGCTACATCTTTCACTCACTTCCGCCGGCTCCTACTGAGATATTCATAAATGTGCCTGCCGAGTGAGCTTCTCGTCTTTTAACTCTCTCATTAAGCTGAATAGTTGGGCCGGGATAATGGACAATGAATGTATTAACGCTCTGGTGTACTTTAGGTTTTTGGTAGTAAACAAACTCGTTTTGGTAGTAAACAAAACCTAAGGAAGATTTTCATTAGGAAAATCAGCTATTGAGGTCGAAACATTTCTTCAAATGTCCATCGATCCTACCTAGGAGATAACGATAATGAGATCCCTTAAAAATAATATAACTCCTCCTAGACGACCGGCTGGGCCGATTTGAATGAGTTTTTCTGTATGCGTTTGGGTGACGCCCTGGATGGTTTAGATTCACAATTCAGCCCGCAGATGGAGCAGGAGTGGGGGTTTTAAGGGAGGCCTAAAATTAAAAATAGCAATATTTCGTTTCCTATGGGTTTTTCGGTAAATATGCACAGGATAAAAGTTGTTTATTTTGTTATTTAGAGTAACTATTGTTATATTTACTTTTGTCGTATAACAAAGTATAAACGAGATATAGTAAAGTTGCTTTTGTTTTAAGCATAATATTATTAAATTTAATATGCTAACCGCATGAAATATCATGCAGGACAACGCCTTTCGGGTTCGCTAGTGTATATATATATATATATATATATATATATATATATATATATATATATATATATATTTATTTGTCTATTAACGCTCGAGCGGTCGTAATTTTTGTTTGCTCGTTACAGAACTTGATATTTAAACTTTTTATTTAAAAATGAAAAACAAGTTCGTTAACGGCTAAAATGGGACAATTGGGAGGGGGGATAGGGTTAGAAAGAGAGAATTTCGAATATTTTAGAGTTCTCCGTTGCTATGCGTCCGATCGTAAAATTGTATAATATCAATCTTATTGCAAATATAATGTTGTATAAATGTTCTTATATACATGTTTCCCCTATATTCAATGTTAACCAAGATATTTCCATATTTTAGTTTCCATGAGCGACGATCACATTAACAATTCAAACCTATTTAAGCAGCTAACTCAAGAAGAAATTTTTGAAACATTTTCTCAAAAATCCATCGACTCTACCTAGTAGATGACAAAAATGAGTTCTGTTATATATATGGAGAGGGGATTTAGGGGGTAGAATTTCCAAATTCGAAATATAGGATAAGAGTCGAATTTTTCTAATATACGTCGTATCGAAAACTTGTATAGAACCAATGTTATTGCAAATGTAAATGTCTATAAATGTTGTCTTGCATTTGTATTTTCTCAATCATGGATATTTACCTATTCGCACTTTTAGCAGATTTCCCTTAAGGGAAATCAGCTATTGAGGTCGTACTCATGACGCGATTTTCGAAAAATGTCTTCAAATGTCCATCGATCCTACCCAGCAGATGACGAAAATGAGGTCCGTTCAAAATTCTCTCTCTCTCTCTCTCTCTCTCTCTATATATATATATATATATATATATATATATATATATATATATATATATATATATTTGTCTGTTAACGCTCTATCGGTCGCAATTTTTGTTTGATCGTTACGAATCTCGATATTTAACCGTTTAATGTAAAAAGACAGATCAAGTTCGTTAATGGCTGAAATCTAGAGGAAAGGGGGGTTTAGAGGGGGGATTTTCGAAAATTCAAAATATCTCCGTTATTCTGCATCGGATTGAAAAATCGTATATAACTAATCTTATTGCAAATTAAATTTACTATAAATATTGTTATATACATTTATTCTCTATCTTGACTATTAACCGAGATATTTGCATTTTTGTGAAATCTGTGGTCGGGTATTAGGTCGGCCATTTTCGTAACTGATCGTCTCAGGTGGAAGCTTCTTGTAACCTTACCTGTCGTTTCTAACCTTACCTTACCTTCGTTACTTTGTGAGATTTATGCAAATACGTTCTGTTCAACCCCCCCCCCCTTCTTTAGTTCTTGGACTACTAAAATTTGAGATATTAAAATATAAATTATTCTTACAAATCAGAAGCCGTTTTAGTTGGGAATATATTTTCATTAACTGAAATATTTCTGATTACCGTTTGTATTTAATAAGGGTGGTGTTGTATTACCAGTATGCAGATTTCCCTATTGTAAAACTTCACATGGGAAATCTGCTTAGTTTACGCAGCCCCTGCGTGACGGACTTTTTAGTTTTTCAGCCCTCAGTAAACCATCTCTCCTATTCATGTCATATTAACTATTATCTGTATTTAATTGCCTCCTCTGCTCTTTACATGGATACGTAAATCACTTGGAAATACCCAAACAGAGTAAAAAATAGTTTTAGCCATATAAAAGGTAAATGAAAATCAACAGATGCCTAATAATATAATGTATACAAAATAGAATCTATGGATTCCAATAAAAGTTAAATAGAAGAATCAGGCAACACGTGATAAACGTCAATCATATGGTCAATAAGACGAATCTAGCACCACGCAATTAAATACAGCTTAAATTTGATTTTCAAAATTTAAGAATAATTGAAAAAGAAAGAAATATATGCAATAGGAGGACCGATAAAAAAAAAAAAAAAAAAAAAAAAAAAAAAAAAAAAAAAACAGAAATAAAAGATGTGAGTTATATATATTTTAATTTACTTTTTCATACACTTAATGATTAATTCGGTATTCTGTATAAGTACGACTGAAGTAGTCAAACGAAACATTAAATTTCCGATTTTTTTTTTTCGTTTCACAGACAAACCGAAAATATCGTTTTGCATAAACAGCGCGATAATCCACTCCTATAATGGGAAATAAAAAAAAAAGTTGCTCAAAAATTCACCTCGAGTTTGGGTGAGCTGATGGACCAGATGAAAGAGAATATTAAAGTCTTCCGCCAACCCCTTTATGGGTTGACCAGCAGTCCGGAATGATGAAAACTCTTTAAAAGCATTTTCATAAAGGATATATTTGATAGGAATAATTCAATCAACAAATAACTTTGTGGAATATTAAAATAAAACTTAAGGAAGACATTTATCCTATATATATATATATATATATATATATATATATAACTAAAACGTCAGTCATGCAGGGGGCGCGTAACGTAAGCAGATTTCCCACGTGACGTTTTCTAATAGATAAATAATCATAATTTTACACTTAACAAAACCGAGTATATCAAATGAACATGTACAAATGACAAAGAGAAATCTTTCAGTGAATTTAAATTTTAATAACCACTACAACGGAAAGCGTCTGAACAGTAAACAAACCGATCACCTAACCTCTCAGAGCTGAGAGATAGAAATTATCTGATAATAAAATAAATTCATTTTATTAAAAACTTATTATGCCTCATGCTGCCATTGATAATGGATAAATTTGGTAATTTAGTAATTATTTTCTAATTTCAGTCATCCAAGAACAAAAGGGGGGGGGCATCAAAACAGATTGCATGTATATCATCTAGAAACGATTTGTTGAACACAACATTTGGTTCATGAAATAAGAAGGGGGGGGGGTTTACTGAAGGCAGAAAATTAAAAATTACAAATATCTCGGTTAATTTTTGTGACATATATAGGGTATTTAATTTGCAATATTTAGATCCGACATATGGAAACGGAGATAATTCAAATATTTTCGAAATTCTCTTCTCTAAACCCCCCTTCCAATTTGTTTGATGTCTGCCGATTAACGAAGTTGATCTTTCTTCAATCGTATAATACGATTAAATATTGAATTTCGTAACGGTGAAATTGCAACCACTGTAGCGTTCACAGACATATATATATATATATATATATATATATATATATATATATATATATACACACATATTTGTAGTTTTGAACGGACATCATTTTCGTCACCTTCTAGGAATGATCGATGGGCATTTGAGAAAAATGTCGCGCCATGAGTAAGATTGAGGTAAGTTGTTAAGTAACAATAGATCAGTCCAATACACTCAAAATACTGAATACACGTATTGGACCAGCAATTGATTAGATAAATCCCTATTGTAATTTATCTTGCTGAAATCTCCTCCCCTCTAAAATATATAATTTTGAACAGACTTCAGTTAGCCTCAAGGGAAATCTGCTAAATGAGGTCGTATTCATGATGCGATTTTCGATAAATTTCTTCAAATGTCCATCGATCCTACCCAGGAGATGACGAAAATGAGGTCAGTTCAAAATTATATATATATATATATATATATATATATATATATATATATATATATATATGTCTGTTAACGCTCTAGCGGTAATTTTTGTTTGATCGTTTCCAAACTCGATATTTAATTGTTTTATGCTAAAAGATCAAGTTCGTTAATGGCTGAAACTGGAACTGTGGGAGAGGGAGTTAGGAGGGGGATTCTTGAAAATTCGAAATATCTCTGTTACTATAAGTCGGATCGAAAACTGGCATAGAAACAATCTTATTGCAAATTAAATGTTGTTAAATAAATATTGTTTTATACATTTATTCCCTATCTTGAATGTTAACCGAGATATTTGTATTTTTCATACATTGTAGGTTCTGCTCTTGCGATTGCGCTGAAAGTTAGTTCGGCCGTTTCCGAAACTTCGGCTCTCCTGAAATGAATGTAGAGACTGGTGTAAGCTATTACTTTGGGAGGTATATGCAGATAGGTTCTGCTGATCCCCCCACCTTCTTTCTTTATTTCATGGACTACAAAAATTTGAGTGATTGAGATAAAAATTATTATGATTCATTATAAATTACAGTACTAGGTATAATAAATAGTTTTCAATAAAATTAAATTGTTATATTCTGTTATATTTCAGTAATTGTTTTCCTTTCCGGAGAAGACTATGTCTCTCTATCTGTACAACTCAAGAGTGTTTGGCAGATCTGTTTGTTTATAATTCAGACGCTTTCCGTTGGGAGATTATTCAAATAAACTGAAAGATTTTTCATTACCGTTTGTATTTATTCGCGGGGGTAAGTGTTACCAGTATGCAGATTTCTCCATTGTAAAAATCCGTCACGCAGGGGCTGCGTAAACTAAGCAGATTTCCCTCGTGAAGTTTAGTAATAGATAAATCTACATACTGGTAATACAACACTACCGTGAATAAATACAAATGGAAATAATATTTTTTTTATTTAATTTCAATAACCTGCCGACAAGAAGCGTTAGAAATGTAAACAATAGGGTCTGCCCACCTCACACCGGAAAGTAACACAATTACTGAAATATATCAGCATATAACATATTAATTTTATAGAGAACTATTTACTATATTTATTACTGTAATTAATAATGAGTCAGAATAATTGTTATCTCAATCAATCAAATTTTAGTAGTACAAAACCTTAAGACGCGAGGGGGGGGGGGGGTCACGAGAACATATTGGCATGTATCTCGTATAATAAAGGTCTCTTGAATACAATTTTTGGCATTTAAGCTTCGAATAATGTGACTTATTATGTAGCAGAGTATTATTTATGTAACATGAGTAGAAGTGGCGGTTTGCTGAAGGCTGAAAACTGATAAAATGCAAATATCTCGGTTATTATTCAAGATAGTGAATAAATGTATATAACAATAATTATAATAAATTTAATGTGCAATTAGATTGATTTTATACAATTTTTCAATCCAACGTATAGTAACGGAGATATTTCGAATTTTCGAAAATCCCCTCCTCTAAACCGCCTCCCCCTAGCCCGATTTCAGCCGTTAACGAACTTGATCTTTCTTTTTACATAAAACGACTAAATATGGAGTATGGGAACGATTAAACAATAATTACGACCGCTAGAGCGGTAACAGACAAATATATATATATATATATATATATAAATATATATGTATATAGTTTTGAACGGACCTCATTTTCGTCATTTCCTGGGTAGGATCGATGGACATTTGAAGAAAAATTTCGAAAATCGCGTCATTAGTACGACCTTAATAGCCGATTTCCCTTAAGAGAAATCTGCTAAAATTCACGAAGGAAACCTGCTTAGTTTACCCAAACCTGCGTGACGGACTTCTTCGTTATTACGTTGATAGAATTGGAGATTTAAGGAAATTTTTTAAAGTTTCGTCAGGAGTACAAGCACAATAGCCGATTTTTCTTTTATGAAAAATCTGTTAAAAGGAAAATGTAGGCATTAATTTATAAGCATTGTCGAAAGGCTGATCCGATATGGGGGCAGTATTATTTATAAAGAGAAAATGTCCGTGGCGAGATATCGAGAGAGATGGCTAAGACATGAAGGGCTTATCCTCCATCTTGGTCTATAGTGTTTATCACCGCTCGATATCCTTACAGATCATCGCCTCCAGCCCCCCTTTCTCCTCGTCATGTCTCATTTAACACATCTATCATATCCCTTGTGTCTCGCCGGGGGGCCACCTATCTCTCACATCTCTCAAAATAAATACCTTTTGCATAGGCTAAACATTCATTTTAAGACATTTCCCTCAAGGGGAAATCGCCAATTGGGGTTGTGCTTAGGGACTTTGTGATACTACCGATATGGGTAGGTATCGATACTTTCGTTTCGATACTAGGGGTATTGGTATCGATACTTTGCTTCCGATATTTCAACGGTATCGCAACAAAAAGATGAGTATCGGTATCGAACGTTTGATAATTTAATATCAACTAATTACATTAAAAGTAAATTAATAAAAATTTCGAATTTAAAGTAAATAAAATACATGATAATGAGTAATAAATCAAATTATGTTGTAGTACGATATTTCAAAGGCAGGCGATACCGGATAGCCGCCAATTGAGGATTGCCTACATTCTTCATCAATTTCCATTTATTTCTTTTCGAGTAGTCAACTAGTCGAGTTTACGCTTATCTCTCAACGTTCACCGTGTTGATTTTATTTAGTCTGTGTTTGTTTTCAATGCAAAGCAGTGAAACTTAAACAATAAGCTTTTGCTCTGTCCATTTGACTTTATTTACATCTAGCTTCGTTATTTAAAAACTGTTTCTCGTGTCGTGTGTACTTACATTACTTTGAAAATGTCTCCTCCAGTTAGCAAAGTGTGGAATCATTTCCAGAAGAAGAATGGCCAAGTTGCTACTTGTAAACAGTGTTTGAAAGAAGTTAAGTACTCTGGAAATACGACTAATTTAAATAAACATTTAAAAATTAACCATCCGAAAGTGTTAAAACCTGTTGTGACCAAAACCAAATCTCCGGATCCAGAGCCGTCTACATCTACAACTAGATTACCATCACCATCACCATTAAACCCAGAAAGTACAGGTACAACTAAAAAAACTTCTGAAGGTTTACTTTCATCCCCAATTATAGAAGCATTTTCTAAATGTGCAGTTTTTTTCAATGGAAGGAACTCGTTTTTCGAAAATTGTCCTTGCGCTTCTTTATTTTATTTGTAAGGATAATCGGCCTTTCGCTGTTATTGAAGGAGATGGCTTTAAACATTTAATGCACGAATTGGCTCCGTCTTTTAAAATTCCATCCGTGGATTTTATCAAAAACAGCTTTGCTTGAAATATGAAGCAATATCTGCTAGGGTAAAATCTAGGATACAGAACTCTCCCCATGTATGTTTGTCAATGGATGTATGGACCGAGACGATGACAGAAAAATCGTTCTTAGGCATCACTGCCCACTTTTTAAAAGGAGCCGCTACTATTTCAATTGACCTATCAATAAGGCAAATGCATTCTAAACACACAGCAGATTCATTGCGAAATGAAATTTTAACTATGTTAAGAGACTGGGATATAAATGTAGACAAAGTCATCAGTATTGTGACAGACAATGGTGCTAACATAGTGGCAGCTGTGGAAAGAACATTTGCAAACAAGCACATTCATTGCTTCGCACACACTTTAAATTTGGTGACAACTGTTGGTGTGAAACATCCTTCAATTGTGGAATCAATCTCAAAAGTGAGAGAAATTGTAAAATTTATAAAAAAATAGTGTAAATTTATCTGACAAGTTGAGGAAAATTCAGCTTGAAAATAATATCCCTGAAGGATCACTTAAAAAAATGATTCTCGACGTGAAAACGAGGTGGAATTCCACTTATTATATGGTGGATAGATTCCTCGATATGATCAGAATTGTTATTCAAATTATGATTGATGAAAGCAACAGTCCTGATATGCCAACAGGTGAAGAAATAGAAGGATTGAAACAGCTTTGTTTAATGTTAAAACCGTTTGAATTCGCAACAAAGGAAATCTCTGGGGAGAAATATGTAACAATATCTAAAATAATTCCTATGGTAAACTGTTTACTCACTCAACTAAACCGTTTTCAACCATCTAATTCGAAAATAAGTGAAGTGAAGAGTTGCCTTGTCCAAGAAATGGAAAGAAGATTCGGGCTAGTGGAACAAAATCGCAATCGCAACTCTGTTACATCCGAGATTTAAAAATATCCATTTTAAAAATCCAGTTTCTTGTGCCAATGTCATTAACAAGTTAAAAATATTAATAAAAACAAACGAAAATTCATCAGGATCAGGGGACTCGGAGGAAGAACCTGGTTCAAATTTTGATTTTTGGAAACCCCACAAAGAACTGGCACTTGGGCGGAACAAAACAAAATGGAAGCAAGATGGTTCTTCAGAGCTGGCTGTGTATTTATCAAACCCAGTGAGCCCTCTTAAATTCAATCCGCTCGAACAATGGGAGGAGATGAAGACAATTATTCCAGAACTGTATAAACAAGTTTTTATTTGTTGAATATGGCAACTTCGGTTCCTTGCGAACGTCTCTTCTCCAAGGCAGAAGGTACAATCACTCAACAAAGAAATCGACTTACTTCTAACTTTTTAGACAAACTTGTCTTTTTGGGAAGCGTCTCTGATAAAGAATGGTTTGAATGAAAAATTATTTCCTAATAATAGTATTGAATGATTTTTACTGACATTAAATTAGAATTGATGCATTGTATTTGTTTTATTACGAAATACTAAATGAGCTGTGAGTTAGATATTCTCCATAATGAAATAAAAAAAAAATTTTTTATTCTAAGAAACAAGAAACCGTTTTTGAAGAGATAAAACTGACGTTTTATTACAGTAATAAATAACATTTTTTTTTCCTAAAAAACCTGATTTAATAATCAGAGTTGTTTCGATACCGATACCTTTAGTATCGATACTTTTAAAGCGATATTATCGGAGTATCGATACTTTTATACCAGTATGGTATCGATACCAGATATCGGAACGAATCCAGTATCGCAAGGTCCCTAGTTGTGCTCATGATTGCCATTCTATAAAAATTCCTTCAAATGTTCATCGATCGTCTACGGGTCATATTGAAATAAAAATATACATATATATATATATATATATATATATATATATATATATATATATAAAATTGTAACCTCTGTCTGTACATTGATTTTTTTCGCGAAATTTTATGATAACTTTTCGTTTCACATGTCATAGACACCATAACTGCATTTTAGCAGATTTCCCTTAAGGGAAATCAGCTATTGAGGTCGTACTCATGATGCGAGTTTCGAAAAATTTCAAATGTCCATCGATCCTACCTAGGAGATGACGAAAATGAGGTCCGTTCAAAATTATATATATATATATATATATATATATATATATATATATATATTTGTCTGTTAACGCTCTAGCGGTCGCAATTTTTGTTTGAACTTTACCAAACTCGGAATTAATTCGTTTTATGTAAAAAGAAAGGTCAAATTTGTTAATGGCTGAAATCGGACCAGTGGGAGGGGGGGTTTAGAGGAAGGGATTTTTGAAAATTCAAAATATCTCCGTTATTATGCGTCGGATCGAAACATTGTATAGAATAAATCTTATTGCAAATTAAATGTACTATAAATATTGGTCTATACATTTATTCTGTATCTTGAATATTAACCGAGATATTTGCATTTGTATTCTGCGTGTGGTCACCAGTAGGCTGTTCGGACTTTCCGCCGAGAGCTCTGGCGGCCGTTTCAATAACTATTCGTCCCTCGTGAATAGGTTTAGAGGTTAGGTTAACTGTTTTTTGGGGCTAGAAACTACTGGATTATTACGCCCTAAATAATGTTTTAGGTTTAGTGGTTTCTTACTACTACAGTTCTTATTAGGCAGATTTCTCTATTGTAAAACTTCTCGTGGGAAATCTGCTTAGTTTACGCAGCCCCTGCGTGACGGACTTTTGTTTCTTTCGTGTATGTTTGTTTGTTTGTTTGTTACCCTTTCACGCATAAAGAGCTGAACCGAATTTTATGAAACTTGGTACGTATATTACTACTAACCCAACTTAGACTTTAGACTATATTGATATTCTCTGAGACGAACAAGAGTGGGAGTTATAAGGAAGTCTGAAATTAAAAATAGGGATATTTCGTTTCCTATTGGTTTGTCAGCAAATATGAACGGAACAAAAAATGTTTAGTTTGTTATTTAGAGTAACTTTTGTTATATACACGTTTTTCGTATACCGAATTATAAACGAGATATACGCTAAAACCTATAGCGGAAGTGAACAATTTTATTTGACACAAAAGACTCAAATGAACGTAATAAAACTCGGTATGTGTATTAGCACTAACGCTTTCATTATAATATGCCATACGAACATTTCTAAGAACGGGCAGGAGTGGAGGTTATAATGGAGGCCTGAATTTAAAAATGGCAGTATTTCGTTTTCTATTCGTTTTTCTGCAAATATGCACATGACAAAAGTAGTATTTGAAGTAACTTTTGTTATATTCACTTTTGTCTTATAACAAAGATAAATGAGATATACACTAAAACTTTAGTGTGAGCCAACAATTTTATTAGGCACTAACGATTGAACCGAACTTAACAAAACTCGGTATGCCAATTAGCATTAATTCTTCCATGATTATAAGCTATATTAACACTTTTAGGTTCGAACGGGAGTGGGGGTTATAAGGGTGGCCTGAAATAAAAATTCGTGATATTTCATGGTCTATTTGTTTTTCGACAAGCGTGCACATAACAAAAATTGTTTACTTTGTTATTTAGAGTAACTTTTGTTTTATAAATTTTTTCGGCAACAATGTATGAAGCAAGTAATTGCGTAGAAATATTGATATGCTCATCAATTCTTTCCAACATGTGGTAGTTCACCTGGAAAAATTAATTCAAATCTATGTTAATATTATGTTCTTAATAATTCAAATCTATGCATAATACACAGGAGGCGGGAAATATGACAATATGGAGGACAGTGAAGTCTTAGATAAAAAACTAATTTTATTATGAACAAATCCACAGCAACGACGGGTATAAACCCTAAACACTGGGACGGGCAAATATCAAAATATTGTGCAAAGTAAAGCCTTGCAAAAAAAATGCCATCACCATTCAGCCTCAAATGAATTCCCGGGCGATGCCGGGTATCTGAGCTAGTATATATAGTAGTATATATATATATATATATATATATATATATATATATTTATAGTTTTTTTTTTTCATTTTATTTATTGCTTACAATGATTCTCCTTATAGCAAGGAGTAGGCCTTATATAATGATGTAAGTTTTTTTCACATTAGTAGCTTATATGTATACATATTTTTATTATTATCACCAGAATTGAGTATAACTGACTAAAATTTACGTTAACATTTCTAGAAAAATCTAAACTAATAAGTTTCGTTATTATTATTTTACTACCTTACCTAATAGTAAAACATTATATTTTCAACATAATAGTTTTAGTTAGCTTATTATCTTATCATCATCAAGTATATCATTATCTTGGTTCTTTTTCTTACTAATACATAGGTATAACAGTATTAAGGAAAAAAAACAATTACAGGAAAAGAGAAATTTGACAATGTTAACTCAGATAAGATTAGCGAAGTTTGAAACTATTTCTTAAATATTTAAAAATGCTAATATATACTTCCCTAGTTGCACTAAATAGAATGAAGTTGTGAATTATCAGCTGGCCGTTTGATGGATAGCAAATACTGTTCTCTGAATGGGGCGTAAATAGGGCAATGAAGCATTATATGATGATATATATATATATATATATATATATATATATATATATATATATATATATATATTCCCATAACATACTCCAACATAACAAAACAAAGTCTACAATACACGTTACGCACTGACACAATAAAACAGTGACAGGAGCGATGGGACAAAACAGAGAAAGGCAAGCATTTAAAAACATTCATCCCAAATATTGAGGAATACCTCAACACCTGTACTGATACTGACTTTTACTCGACACAAGTACTCACTGGACACGGAACTACTAAATCTTACTTACATAGGTTCAAAATACTAAATGACAAAAACTGCCCCTGTGACAGAACGAGTGAACAGACTATAGAACACCTCATCAATACTTGCACACTGACTACACAGTTACGAAACACACTCCAACAAACACTTATCAAAAACAATGACCAGTGGCCAATAAATCCAAAGTATTTGTTTAAAAAATACCCATTAGTATTTAGGCATTTTTCTAAAACATTAATAGAAGCAACGGACATCTTAAACATCTTACTTAAAGAATTATAATTTAAGTCTTCCTTCCATTTTTTTTTCTTTCTTTTTAACGCCTACATCAAGAATAATGCAATAGAATAAGTGGTATAACTTTTTTAATGAAGTGAAATTAACATTTTATTGGATTGTTTCGATTTTATGATTATGCGTACTAATTTTTATCACTTTGTTTGTTCTTTCATTATGTCCGTTATTTATTTATCTTTTTTTGTTTTTCATTTTTTTTTCTTTTTCGTTTATTTTTTTTTCTTTTTCTGTTTAATTTATTTCTTTTATTAACTTCAAGAACAAATCTATGAACATTTCTTGTATACAAAACACTATGTATTATGAACATACATGTTATATACTGTAATAGTATGGTACATGTAGCAAATAAACGCCCTTTGTGCATGGGTAATGTGCAAAGGAAAATATAAAAAAAAAAAAAATGATATATATATAGCTAAGAAAAATTTACCAAGTATGTAGTGCATTGTCAAACAAATTGTGCAGTGATAAAAACTCTAAAGCTTGTGTATTTAATTTTTCAATCCAAAAGAACTCTAATAAACAACGTTTATTATTTTTGTATTAAACGTAACAGTATTAATGGCATAAATATTGCTATCACTGGGAGTTATGTTTTGTTTGTTTTTTAGCGAAAATGGAGCGGCGTGGAAATGAGATATCTCGAGTTCTTGAAATTCCCCTTTTAAACCCCCCCTCTCCCACTGCTCCGATATCAGCTATTAACAAACTTGATCTTTCTTTTCACACACACACACACACACACACACACACACACACACACACACACACACATATATATATATATATAGTGTTAATTATGTTTACTATGTAATTATTTATTCTTCAATAGTTTTATATATCCTAGGGACGCCCGAACAAATCCAGATTTTTTATTTAGGAGAATGAAAATCTTTATGGGAAAATACGTGATTCGTAAAATTGTGGCCCCCTACTATTATGTAATTTTTACGTGCTCGTAAACTATTCTTCTTCTATAGGATCGTGATAATAAAGTTAAGTAGGCGAGAATCGGCTGAATGACTCACAAAGTCAAATAACCTTTTACTCAATAAAATACCAGCCTTAATCCTCGAATCATAAGACTTTTATATTAAATCGAATATGAACATTAAAAATTTCCTTTCACCCTAGAAATACCTGGAAATATTTTAAAAAATAAATAACTATTGTTTACAAAGCTTACATTGTAAACAAACAGGTCAGCCAACCTCGCAGAGCTGAATAGATAGATAGAAATATTCTAGACCGGAAAGAAAAACAATTAATGAAATATATTTCAATACAACATATTAATTTTATTGAAATCTATTTACACTAAGGTAGTGCTATAGCTTATAATGAATCAGAATCTTTTTTATCTCAATCACTTAAATTTAAGAACAAAAGAGGGGGGGGGAAGCAACAGAACATATTTGCATATATTTTACAAAGTTAAAGTTCAATGAAAAAATTGGTATTTAAACTTGTAATGAAGTGGTTCATGATATAACAGCTTATCATTAGTATGACATGAGTAGGAGTGGGGGTTTGCCGAAAGTGGAAAACTATAAAATCCAAATATCTCAGTTAATATTCATGATACAGAAAATATGTATAGATCATTGAATTTGCGATTAAATTGGTTCTATACACATTTTCGATCCTACGTATAGTAGTGTTCTTAAATTTTAGTGATTGAGATAAAAAATATTATGATTCATTATAAGCTATAGCACTACCTTAGCGTAACTAGATTTCAATAAAATTAATATGTTATATTCAGATATATTTCATTAATTGTTTTTCTTTCCGGTCTAGAATATTTCTATCTATCTATTCAGCTGTGCGAGGTTGGCTGACCTGTTTGTTTAGAATTCTGACGCTTTCCGTTTTAGAGATTATTAATTTGTAAATTGACTAAAAGCTTTTTAACTAATGTTTTATTTTTCTCTCGATATTCACGTTGGTGTAACAAACCACGTAGATTTATCTATTGTAAACCTTTGCATGGGAAATCGTTTTAGTTTACAAAGCTATTATTATTAAACCTAGAAATACAAAGGGGGTGGGGTTCTTAAAGCTACAAATGTTTCTTTTCATGTGGCTTTTGTGTTAGTAACTAAAAATTTGTCACAAATAAATCCTATTCTTAATAAGTAAAGGATACAGAATTTTAAAAATCATTATTAGAAAACAAAAAAAGAAAGTTTCCATTAGTTTTCGCAGTGTTGGCTTGCTGAGCTTGCGTGGATTTTAATCCAGTTGAGAGCATTCTAAATTTCATTTGAACTAATATTAATTAATTCAAACACAAGGTAAACAGTTTTTTTTTTTAAAAAAATTTACTAAAAGAGTTATTTCCCATTTTTCTTTAATTTTTATAATTTAATACTTCATTTATGATTTCTAATTTTATTTCAATAAAGTATATGACAATATACATTACTCCATAGTTAATGAGTGAATTACATAGATAATAAATTGAAAACTTGAATTCATTTAAAATGTACGTACGCGTTTAATTATTTAATTATAAAATATTGTTGAACTGTATTTATATTCCTCTAAAGTAATATATATTTAAATTAATTTTAAAAATGTTAGTCATACCTTCCATTGTCTTAGCTGTAAAAAAAACAGTTTAAAAAAGAAGAAGAGTAAAGAATTGAACATTTTGAAAACTATAAAATTTGTAAGTAATGAGTATTAAAGTTTTTATCAGAACTTTTTAGTAAGCTTTGTAAACAATAGTTATATATTGATATTAATATTATATATATATATATATATATATATATATATATAAATATATATATATATATATATATATATATATATATATATATATATATATATATATATATATATATATATATATATATTGATATTAAAAACATTTTCAGAAATTTCTTTCAAGGGTGAAATGGAGTTCTAATGTTTACATATGATTTAATACAAAAGTCTTATGATTCAAGGATTAAGGCTGGTATTTTATTCAGTAAAAGGTTTTTTTGACTTTGGGAGTCATTCAGCCGATTCTCGCTTCACTTGACTTTATTACCAGAAATAATAGTTGACGAGCCCATAAAAGTTACATAATAGTAGGGGCCGCAATTTTACGAATCACGTATTTTCCCATAAAGATTTATATTCTCCTAAATAAAAAATCTGGACTTGTACGGGCTTCACTAGATGTATAAAACTATTGAAGAATAAATAATTACATAGTAAACATAATTAACACTATATATATATATATATATATATATATATATATATATATACATATTGTTACGTTTTATTACAAAACCAGTAATGAACGTTGTTAATAAGAGTTCTTTTGGATTGCAAAATTAAACACACACACAAGTTTCACAGTTTAACACTGCACAATTTATTTCACAGTACACAATAATCTTGGTTAATTATTACTACTCACAGAATTACACTGATAGTGTCACTGTTTTTCAGGTTACACAGTCCAATAATTCACTCACGGTCACTGTCCTTTACTTCGCGGCACTGCACTGTCTTAAACACGGCAATAAACTGTTGCTTACAGACACGGCACAACACTTTTCTTCACGGCACAACATTTTACCGCACTGCACTAAGTCGCACTGTAGCGCTGAACATCCCCACGAAGACCGTCGAGCATCAACTGAACTGCGGGGTACTGTGGGAGTCCCTTATATATACCTGTAGAAGGGCCTAGGCGTAGAAGGGGCCAGTTCGAGAAAGGTCCAGAAGTTCCTGGAAGATGGGCAGCTATAATTACATTCTGCGGGCCCCCCCTAAATAGATCGGCCCTGATTAGATCAAACGCACGGCTCCCTCTCCTTCGGGCAATCTTTCAAGTATTAATTTTTGCAATACTATATATATATATATATATATATATATATATATATATATATATATATATACGAGCATAACGCAAGACATTCATTTACATCAACAAAACGGCACACATACATATGTAACTATCATTTGTCTCACCATTATTTCCGTAAATATAATAATTACATATAAAGAATCCTATGTAAACAGGGATTGACTTTTAAACTCAGATGTTAATTGATTCAGATATCAAAAGTGAAAATCGAAAGAGGAGTGTCGACATACTGAAGACTGAATAAGAAAAAATGCAAATGCTCGTTTAATATTGAGTTTAAAAAAACAAGTATAAATCAAGAATTTTTATAAAATTAAATTCAAACAAGATTGATTATATAACGTTTTTAGCCCTGACTCATAATAGGAAAAGTTATTTCAAATTTTTGATTCTACCAATCTATTAACAAGCATGATCTTCACTGATGCATAAAGTTGTTGAATATCCATGTATGGCATTCGTCAAATAATCATTTTCAAGTTCATGACGTAAAAGTTCTATAGATAACACCGCACATATTCGTGTGATTCTAATTATTGAAACACGTTGAAAACAATATCTGGTAATTAAGCTTCGAATAAAACCTTTTGAGACACTAACTTTTTTTACTAACGTGAGTTGCGAAGAAGAGGTAGTGTACTGAATGCTGAAAAAAAAAACATATAACTTAACCCTTAATATTCGACAACGGGAAACAAAAATTGCAGAACAACAATTACATAGAATTAAATAAGCAAAAACATTGGTTATACAACAATTTTTATTCAGATTAAACGAACTTGATCTTAAGTATTAAATAAATTGCTTAAATATCGAACTTGGCAACTGTCAAACAAAAATTACGACGACGAGCCAAAGATTTTCCCGCATGTGAAGCTACGATTTATATATATATATATATATATATATATATATATATATATATATATATATATACACTAGCTAAGATACCCGGCTTTGCCCGGGAATTCATTTGAGTCTGAACGATGATGGTAAATTTTTGGCAAGGCTTTACTTTCTTCAGTATTTTGACATTTACCCGTCTCATTGTTTAGGGTTTATGCGTGTCGTTGGTGTGGGTTTGTTAATAATAAAATGATTTCTTACGTAAGGTTTCATTGTCCTCAATATTTTTATATTTCCCGTCTCAGGTGAATGTAGTTTTTTATGTAGTAACGTAATATAGCTTACAATCATGGAAGAATTAATGGTAATTTACATATAGTTTTGATAAGTCCCATTCAATCGTTAGTGCCCAATAAAATTGATGGTTCCCGCTTTATTTTCTAGTGTATATCTAGTTTATACTTTATTATACGACAAAAGTGAATATACCAAAAGTTGCTCTACATAACTAAATAAACAACTTTTATCCTGTGCATATTTGCAGAAAAAGCTATACGAAACGAAATATCATTATTTTTATTGCAAGGCCTCTCTTATTACCCCGTTAGAACCTAAAAATTGTGTATAGCTTATAATCATGGAAGAATTAATGCTAATTCACATACCGAGTTTTGTTAAGTTCGGTTGAATCGTTAGTGCCCAATAAAATTGTTGGCTCCTGCTTTAGTTTTTAGTGTATATCACAACAACAAAAGTTACTCTAAATAACAGGTTAGCCATGCGAGTTAAAGCGTTGACCTTTATCTCACATGGTAAACCTAGAGTGGCGAGTTCGATTCTCGCCTGGGCAAAGGAAATTATTTAGTGACGAAATTCATTAAATAAAGTCCTAAAGTCCCACCCTGGCTAGAAAAGGGTGGTAACCTGTAGATAACCCGTCCCGATTAGCCTAAGTTGCAAAAAGTGGACGTTAATAAATAAATAATCTAAATAACAGAAATAAATCAATGTACTGACAGATGTTAAAAATTTATATATATATATATATATATATATATATATATATATATTTATATATAATGGATACATAAATAAGATGGAAGCGAGGAAGCCTCATGATGTAATTTTTTGATGACATCAAACATCTGATGGGTTTTGGCCGGGATAGCAATGTAAAAGGAGCTGAATGAAGTGGTCGTAATTACAAGTCATATCCTTTTGATCTTGATATTACTTTTCGTTGGTTCAGTCATTTATTTAATTTAAGGGTTTCCTTTTCTATTTTTTTTATTCCAATTACGGGTTTTTAAATTTAAAACTTGGGTTTATTTGGTCTAAACGTGAGCTGAAAAGTTACTTTATGACATTATTTTTTTCCCTCGTATATATTCATTTTTTGGCTCCTCTACCATTTGTGTCATACTCAGGTCAACGCCCTGAGCTTTAACTATATAATAAGAAGCAGTTGCCAGCTCCCCTTACGACTTATCAAGCCTTATTTGGTTCATTGCATTAGCTGAAGTTTTTAGAGTTTATATTCTCCGACAATGACTCTGGAGTTGGAAAAGACCTAATTGTATAATCTTTTAACAGATTTCTTCACATGTCCAACAGCCAGGTTGTAAAAATATATATCATGATTAGCACAGATATATATATAACAAGAATTACAAATAACAACAACAATTGTAACATAGTGGAACAACAACAACAGAATAGTTTTATTACAACATGAAAGTGGCTTCGATAAAATATAATAATAAGTGCAGCAACACACAGCAATAATAGTTGCATAATAACAAAAATAACAATAACACAGTATCTATGGAACAACATAAGAATAAGTTTAATTATTATAATCTATTATTTAAACAACACACAACAGTAATTAGTTGTAGCATAATAAAATAACAATAACATTTAAACTTTAATATAACAAGAAAATAGCTTTAACAAACTACAACAACAATTGTGATAACATACAGCAATAACAATTGTAACATAGTAAAATAGCAATAATTGTAAGAAAACACAACAATAATTAGTTGCAGCATAATAATAAATTAAATAACAATAACATTGTAACTTTAATATAACTTGAAAATAACTTTAACATAATATAACAATAACTGTGATAACATATATGTAGCAATAACAAATGTAACATAGTGAAATAACAATATTATATCAATTTTATTACTACATACAAATAGCTTTAATAAAAAAATAACATAACAATAATTATAATAACACATGTCAATAGTTCTAACATAGTTCAACAAACATAAGACAATATACTATAGTAATGCAAAACATAAGGCAGTTACTAAGTCAATTATAACAAACTTGAGGTTATACTCAGTACTCTTAATGCAAAAAAAGGAACAACAATGATGTACAATAGCTTTTAAGTATCTTTAGTCTTGGTAAGTAGAATTAACACAAACACGAACTATTACACTATAATAATCTTTGACATATATATATATATATATATATATATATATATATATATATATATATATATATATATAAAGTAGTACCTGTACTTTTTAGCCCTAAAGAAGAGAAAATATATATTCTCGAAATATTAGAATGAACTAAGATTTTTTCACCAACACTGATCAAGACTACAAAAAACAACATCATATATATATATATATATATATATATATATATATATATATATATTTGTCTGTTGACGCTCTAGCGGTCGCAATTTTTGTTTGATCGTTACCAAACTCGATATTTAATTGTTTTATGTAAAAAGAAAGATCAAGTTCGTTAATGGCTGAAATCGGACCAGTGGGGGGGGGTTAGAGGGGGATTTTCGAAAATTCGAAATATCTTCGTTACTATATGTTAGATCGAAAAATTGTATTGAATCAATCTTAGTGCACATTAAATTTACTATACATATTGTTATATATAGTTATTCTCTATCTTGAATATTAACCGAGATATTTGCATATTTATTAATTGTGATAACAGACGAGAGGAGATCGGCTGAAGTCGGTTCTATTCGGACCTTCCGCCGAAAGCTAGTTCGTGAAATTGGTTTAGAGACTCGTTACTACTACTGTTATTAGTAGGCAGATTTCTCTATTGTAAAACTGTAGGTGGGAAATCTGTTTAGTTTACGCAGCGTGACCAACTTTTTTTTTTATCGCATATTCAAACATCAATAAATGCAATAAAATATACAATACGAGATAAAATAGCAGCCATTATTTAGAGACAAATTAATTAAAATAGACCCCATGAGGGAAAACTCATAGCGAGCACTGGCGTTACGGAGTTTCTAGAGAGTTCTCTCGGTTTAAGGAAAATCTGCTCATACAAAAATTTCCAAGAATATACTGTGGTATGGCTCGTCCTTCATTGATTATACTTTGGAAGGAAAAATATGTTGAGGTAGATGGTTGAATAGATAGAGCACACTGAACCCTTCTTGAATAGAAGGGAGCCGAAACTCTATCGGCCTTTAGGGGTTGGATGGTTCGGAAATACCTGCCACGGATGACGGGAGAACCACAATCGCTAAGATGCTTGTAGCGGACAGGATAACAAACACAACATATCCCTACAGCTATTGATAACAGGTGATAAGGGTTCCTCTTTCCAGAATATCACGATACCGACTTTCCACAAGTCTCATACCTCGAACCAACATTTACAGAAATATATTTTCTCAAGTCTCCGTTTGACAAATACTGTATATCTATATTTGCATTTTGTCGAAGGAATATTATTCGTAAGCGTTAGAGAAAAATATCTTTCATTTGTAAACAAATTCCATATATTTATTTCGAGCAGTCCAATAAATTACCAGTGTTGGCAACTGCACGTTCCTAATCAATAAGTCAATTAGTGTAATGAATAGAAGCCATAAGTTCTTATTCTTGAGGAATGAAAATTAAAAAAAAAACTGCCACAAAACATTAAGTCCGTTACGCGCAGAGGCTTCGTAAACTAAACAGATTTCCCGAGTGACGTTTTACAATAGATAAATATATTAATAGAGAATATTAAGTGAATAAATACAAACGGAAATAAGAATCTTTCAGACAAGCGTCTGATTTGTAAACCAACAGTTCAGCCAAACTCTCAGGTCGGAACAGATAGTTAAAAATATTCTTTACCGGAATGAAAAACAATTGAACAATGAAATATATCCGAATATAACACATTAATTTTATTGAAAACTGTTAACTATATCCCTTGGGATTTTGGCAGGCTGGTGGAGGTCCATCATCATTTGATGAAGGTTTGACTTTTCGTATCCTATCGTTGATTAGTAACTATATCAAATACTCTAATTTATAATGAATCAGAATAATTTTTTTCTCAATCAAATTTTATTAATCCAAGAACTAAAGGCGGGGAGCGAAGAACAACGCATTTGCATGTATCTCGTATAATAAAGGTCTCTTGAAAACAAAATTTGTTATTATGCTTCGAATAAAGTGGTTTACTATATAGCAGAGTATTGTTTATGTGACATGAGTCTGAATGGGGGTTTACTACAGGCTGAAACTAAAAAGTGAAAATATCTCGGTTATATAATTTTGAACGGATCTCATTTTCGTCATCTCCTGGGTAGGATCGATGGACATTTGAGGAAATTTTTCTAAAATCGCATCATGAGTACGACCTCAATAGCTGATGTTCCTTAAGGGAAATCTGCTAAAAGTAAGGATATCCCATAGAGTAACTCTGTAAAATAAGGGGGAAAACACCTCAAATTCATACTCATTTACTTATTCAATTAAGATAAGGATCAATAAGAAGGCCAAGTCCTCTACTGTTTTTCTTTCTGTTTGGAAAAACTGTAAAGGACTTGGCCTTCTTATTGATCCTTATCAATTTGGTTCCTCTACCGTCCAGCATATTCCAGAGATTCAATTAAGGGTTTGAATTATTTAACCAAAATATCGATATTCTAATATTTAATATTCTAAAAATAACATTGTGAGCAGAATTAACTAATACGTTTTTTACTGTTGTAAATGTTTTTACTCCTTTGTTTTTTTTTTTTTTTTGAGTGTCGGTCAAATAGGCGATTCAAATATTGCTGGCGTTTTCCCTTCCATTCTCAATATCTATAAATTTAACGCGACTAATTAATATAGTTTTATTAATTTGTAAGTCAAAAGGAAAATAATAAATGGATAATCATTTTAATTTCTTTAAAACTCCTTCAATCATCTTTATTCACCTGATTTCCCAAAAAAACTGTTTCAAAGATGACCTCATTTCACATTCCATACTCATGATCGTTCTTTGTAAGAACCTTATGTACGAAAGAGTTTATATTAAAGTGTATAATAATATTTAAATGTGTATTAAGCTTAAAGCGACATTAGAACCAGTAAGAAGTGAAATTTCCTGAGGCAGAAAAAAGTCCGTCACACAGGGTCTGCATACACTAAGCATATTTCCCACGTGCGACACCTACTTGCATTTACCCCAAAAAGGTAAAAGTTCAATGTGAACAATATTTGGTATTTAAGGTTCGAATAATGTGTTTCACAATATAACAGCTTATTGCTAATATAGCATAAAGAGGAGTTGGGGGTTTACTGAAGGCCGAAAAGTAAGAAATGCATATACCTCGGTTAATATTAAACATAGAGAAAACATGTACAAAAAAAACATTTATTAAACATGAAATTTTTAATGAAATTTGTTTTATACATCTTTTTGATCCCACGTCCAGAATTTATCAGTTTATTTTTTTTTTCAATGTAGCCCATAAATATTAAATAAACGGGAGGCAGTATTTTAATTCTGGAAGGGATGCTTTTCAGAAATATCATTCCGAAATGAATGGCCACTTCATTTATTTGGAAGCAATTGCGCGGTGGATATTAATTGATGATTTACGGCGCAAGTATTGGATTCTGGGATCTGGAGCAAATAGATTTAAAGGAAATTGTGGCCTCGGAAGTTAGGGACCACTAAATCAGCTGGCATTTTGATATTCCGACCCGATACCATCGCCCTTTAACAGATGTTATCGCAAAGGCTCTCAATCCACATATGATTTATTATATTTTCCTTCCAAATTGTTTTTTGTTCTTATGTTCTTTAGCTTAGTTCCTACTTCTTCATCGATTCATATCTCCGGTTTACACGTGTTAAGCTTACAACTCTGGTCTAGTTTGACCAATCACAACAGTTACTTCTTCTAAAGGAAAACTATTAAATACACAGAAATTGCCTGTATTTCGTGAGCCACTGGTTGTTACTGAATTACTGAAATATATCAGAATATATTATATTAATTTTATTGAAAACCATTTACTACATCTAGTACTGTAATTTATAATAAATCAGAATAATATGTATCTCAATCAATTAAATTCTAGTAGTAAAACTGATAGGATAAAGGAAGTATCCCCACACCTCCCTAGGCTCAGTGATGTCAACCTACCACTCGAAGTTCAAAGTATCTTTTTTTATTATAATTTGATCAGAAAAATTCCACTAATCGAATTAAAAATGTAATGACCGTATAAATGTTTGTATGTTGTATAAATACTAATTTTCAATGCCTTTAATATTAATCAAGATATTTACTCCTACTCATGTCCTATTAACAATAAGCTGCTATATCATGTACACTTTATTCTAAGCTACTAAGTGGAGCAACTCATTATAATTTAGGTGCAATGACTGAAGGACGACTACGTCCGAAATTGTACCAAAATCTTTTAATTTTTTAACAAATCTTGTATAATAACATCCATTTGTGTATAATACTTATGTATTGGTCCAAATAAAACTTTCTTCTTCTTCTTCTATTCTAAGCTAATAAATATCGTTTTAAACGCATCTTTACTAGATGAGTTACATTTATACGTTGTCTTCTGACGTCAGCAATTCAGAGATTACGTTCTTAACTAAATGTTCCTGAACAAGAAAATGTTTGTTTGATCTATTCGTTACGGAATATTATATATTACGGAATAACCGTTCCACTATACAGTAAAGATCTTATTTGCTAAGGGCTGAAATCGGACCAGGAAAAACAGTTCAAGCAAAACCTACCTATAACCTTGATCATATAAATATGGTTGTCAGAGCAAAGAGTGTAAAAACAATTTGAGCCCCAATTTACTTAATTATTAATTAATTGCCATAACTTACGATAAGCAACGTCTGATTTACTGGTGAAATTATTTTTTTTACTTCAGTACAAAAAGATTGTTCTATTCTTTATTTCATTTGTATTTAATAACTACATTTCTTTCAAGTGCATATTATAAATGTATGACTTTGTCTATCCTCACAGGTAATGGCCAGTTCACTGTTGAATATATTTCAATTTATTCTCGTTGCTATTGCTAATTTAATTGTCTCATTCTATTTATTCTTAGTTTTTGTAGCTAATTTAATTGAATCATTCCATTTATTCTCAGTTATTATAGCTTATTTCAATTAAACATTCAATTTATTCATAGTTGTTATAGCTAATTTAAATTCTGCATTGCTGAGGGAAGTCTAAACTCAATTCACAACGGTCAATTAGTCTACCTTCATTGTATTTCATATAATGTTTAAATTGAATTTCATTATTTTTTTGTCGTGAAATAAAATATTAAAAAATATAAAAACGGTTAATTTCATTCACAGTTATTCATTTTCAATATTAATTGAGCTTGTACTCATGATGCAAATTTCGAAATATTTCTCGAAATGTTCCTCACTCAAGGTCCTTCAAAGATATATATATATATATATATATATATATATATATATATATATATATATATATATCAAATTGCATACGACATTATGAGAGGGATTGAAACAATTTTATATAACTAATAATGTTACAATTTTGTTCTGGGCATATTTTCTGTATCTAAAGTAATAACAGGGATCTTCTTCTTCTTCTACCTCCATCGTGCCGATAAGCGTGGAGGGGCCACCTCAGTCCACTTTGTCCAGCTGGGTCTGTCCGCCGCTAGTCTCCTCATCTCTGGCGCGGTCTTGCCCCTTTCTGCTCCTAATCGAGCTACGTAGTCCTGGTAAGTAAGTCCAGGTCTACCACGGGGTCGTTAGCCTTCTGGCCGTGCTTCATATAACCATTTGGCCTTTCTTGTGTCCACCATTCGGTTGACATGACCAAACCACTTAAGTTGGCGCTCCTCAACTATCTCTCCAATCGGTCTCACCCCAAGGTCCTCTCTTATCCGCTCATTTCTGATGCGGTCTCGCCTTGTTTTCCCCACAATGCACCTCAGGTATCTCATTTCTGCTGCCTTGAGTTTGCTTGCATGGTTGTCCAATAAGGTCCAACTCTCTGCACCATACAAAAGCACTGGTAGAAAGACCGCTTTGTAGATTCTGAGTTTGGTTGATCTAATCAATTCTTCCTTGGCAATTAGGGTGTTACGTATTTGGTAGAAAATGTCATTGGCCTGACTCACCCTATTCAAGACCTCCTGATCTATCCTACCATCCCTGCATATGAGTGTGCCAAGATACTTATAGGTGTCAACCATCTCAAGTGGTACGCCATTGCAGGTGACATTAACGTCTTCCTCTTCTCTTCCTACACACATAACCTTACTTTTCTTGACATTTATGTCCATTCCTTTTCTCTTTAGCTCCTCATACCACTCCGTAACACTAGTTTGCAGCCTTTCCTGCGAGTCCGCCACAATCACTACATCGTCGGCATATAACATTGCTTGGGCTAGAACGGGCATCATATTCCAGTAGCCCACCAGTGCTCGGGGTGTCCTTCTTTTGCAGATTTTCCATATTTCGTCCATCACTATAATGAACAACAATGGGCTAAGCCTGTCCCCTTGTTTGACTCCCTTGTAGAAGCTAAATGGAGAAGACTCCTTTCCATTGAGTCTCACAACTCCTTTTGGGTCTTGATACGCCGACTTAATGGCACTAATGAGGTTCTGTGGAACACGCTTGCTAACCAGAGCGTCCCATATCTCTTGCCGTGGGACAAAGTCAAATGCAGCTTTCAAATCCAAAAAGGCCAGATAGACATTCCTCCCTCTGTCCCATGCCTTCTCCACTCTCATTCGGGCCGAGAATATATGGTCCTGGGTCTGCCTGCCCGGTCTAAAAGCAGCCTGTTCTTCCTCAAGATCCCCCTCAAAAATTTTCCTTAGTCTCTGCTCTAAGATTCTGGTGTATAGCTTATACACCACAGAGGACAAGCATATAGGCCTGTAGTTTTCGCACTCAGCTTGACTGCCCTTCTTGTAGATTGGGATGATTATATTATTCTCCCAATCATTTGGGATTCTCTTTTCGCCCCATATCTTTTGGAATAGGGCTTGTAGGCACTTCCTTAATTCCTGTCGACTATATATGATGAATTCCGGGGATATTCTGTCATGTCCAGCAGCTTTACCCAATCTTAGCTTCTCAATAGCTTCCTCCAATAACAGGGATATTGCTCCTAATTCAGTTTTCAGTGAGCTGAGACTCCTCTCATATCAAATAAAAATATTTTTAAATTTTTCTTATGAAACAATAGGATTATATATCATGAAACGTTTTATTCCCAAATATTATTTTTATTAAACTTTTATTACATTGAAATATGTTTACATCATAAATTCTAGACTAAATAACTGTAAAAATACATTAAATAAAAAAAAAATACTACATAATTGATGTGTGATCAATACCAAATTCTATATTTAAACGTAATGGCTGAATTCGACAGAAGAGAGGAAGGTTTAGAGGTTTAGGAACTGAAAATTCTATTTAACTCCGTTATTATGCTTTGGGTCAATAATATATCGGAAAAAATAAAATATAAACACCAATTTTTTTTTTTCAAATTTATTTTTTACGGCTATTTTTTTCTCTAAATTGAATATTAATCGAAAAAAATGCACACTAACAATTTTGAATTTTGGTAATTGAGTCTCTAAACATCTCACGTCCCGTTTAAATTTTAATTCCTGTTTACATAGGCTCCTTACTAAGAAAGATGTAGTTAATAGATGGTGAGAAGAGAACACAAGAGTGGCATTCTTAAGTTGTAGGTAGGAAATCTGCTTAGTTTACGGAGCGTCTGATGACGGACGTCTTTATTATTTTTTGAGTTTTTCACCAGGTGAAGGTCTTTCAATTATTCACAAAGTTTTATAATCTATCAAATAATCTCCTCAAATAAATAAATACTAATAAATGTAGACAGTGATTGAAAAATCCATATACAATCAAACATATAAAAGAAAGTGAGTTGTCACTCAGGTCATTCTTAAAGACATAAAGTCGAAATTACACTATGGATTGAAAGGCCCTCATTCGTTGATATTATCAAATTATGGTGTCGTTACCTTTGAAATTGTCATATTAAACTATGTCTTATTATTAAACAAATTGTTGCGAAAACTACTTACATGAAAAATAAAACAGATATAATCACTTAATTAAGAAGTACGGAGTAGATAAAAGGAGTCGACCTATGGAAGGACCATTGACGCCGGAAGTGTATCGATTACGCCTGTCTGGAATCTAGCCCGTTCTCGGCTAAATTGTCTTTGACCACGCCACCCGTCTATAAAAGCGGCCCAGCTCCTCCGAGAGTCAGTTTGTTTTCAGTTCTCATCAAGTGCATAACAGTGCGTTCAGTTCTCCTTTAGTGGACAGTGTTTTTAATTTCGGTACAGTTTTTATGTAAAGAACAGTGCAGTACCGTGTGTTTTTGTGAACTTCAGTGATCGTGAGCTATGATATTGTGCAATAAGAAGTAAAGTAATCAGTGCATACGGTGAGTAATAGTTAAGAATTATTTATCAAGTGTGTAGTGAATTGTCAAGTAAATTGTGCAGTGATAAAGCTTGTTTGTTTAATTTTGCAATCCAAAATAACTCTAATAAACAACGTTTATTATTTGTGAAATAAATGTAACAAAATTAATGCACCGCATTACGATGTAATCTAATGAACGTCACTTCTTGAAAACGTAGCTAGCTTCCAAGATAGATATAAATCCTCTTTAGAGACTATTGATATAGGAACACGGTTTTAAACTTCACAAGGCGGTTCCGGTGAATTTCACCTCTGTGCGCTAGGAACCACATAATTTCAACCGCGTACAAAGTTCTGCGCTACATTAATTAGGGAACTGACACCTTAAATAAAGAGCAAGATCGATATTGTGGCAGCTTGAGGTGTAAAAGTTTGGAGTTTCCCAGAGCTTCGCGTAATCCTCCCCCGTCTTAAACACCCGCCTCACTTCCAACTGGTGTCCTTCAAAACCTAAAGCATTTTATCAAAATATTTTCGCCTGAAATGCGATATCTTGAAAACCTCTCGAATTATTAGGTTTTTTTGTAATAAAAAGTCCATCACTTAGGGGATCACTGCGTAACTAGCAGTATTAATGCGTCTAATATTTACGGAATACACCTCAGCTACAAATCATACCAATCTTATCACTTTTTAATCTGAAGTATGATTTTCTACAAGAATCCGCCATAAAAAGAAAGGCATTCCGTGGGAAATTCCAAAATTATGGTTGCTGGAGTAGAACTGGAGAAGGTTGAATATTGACTGAAAGGATTCTTCAGGCCCCAATGATGGCTTACCAAATTTCAGCCTTGTATTAAAATAATTGGAGATTTTAAGGGGAGCGGCACGGAAACTTGGGACACCCTGTATATATATATATATATATATATATATATATATATATATATATATATATATAATCACTTATTAGATTTAGGAATGAGGCAATAATTCGAAACTTGATCTGTAGTATTTCCTTTTATTTTAATAATTAACTTATCTCATTTTATATTATATATTTTATATTATACTCTTATTATTTAATTTGTTATCTTCTAAATATTTAAAGCAGTGGTTATTTTATGTTGCAAACACTAGCAATCACTGTTACTTTGATACTGTTCCTGCGATACCGATCTCCTATTAGTTCTATAGATCTTTCTTTAGTTAGAGTGTTATAACAGACATTTTTCTTTACTTAAATTGAAGTCCAATTTGGAATATATATATTTTAAAAAAGCCTATTTAATCTAAGTACACATTTTTCATTTACCAGTGTTACACTCTGTTATACGAAGCACAAACTGATGCGCAGAACGTCATCAAAAAAGCAATTCGCTTTAGTTCAACTCTTGTATTAAATTCGTTTACCAGGTTACGTGTAGGTGTTACATCTTTTCGGGAATTATCTTTATAATATCACTTATAAAATCGAACATAACCTTAAACCCCACTAAAATAAACAACATAAGGCAACAAAAATATTTTATGCATGAATGAATGCATGAGGGAGAGAGAGAGAGAGAGGGGAGGAGAGAGAGAGAGAGAGAGAGAGAGAGAGAGAGAGAGAGAGAGAGAGAGAGAGAGAGAGAGAGAGACAAACAGACAGACAGACAGAGAGAGACAGAGAAGTCCTAGTGTCCATTATAGTAGTAATTTTTCAACATAATTCTACATCAGATATCCAAACTGGAATTACACTGGCTACGTGAGCGTGCATATTTGAATAACGATAGCCCGCATGATAAACAGAGAGAGTCATGAAACTCGAATATGAGGAAAGTGCCAAAGCAATTAACTAATCTATCAGTTTCGGACACGTTCACATGTTAATACGAATTCTACGAAGTGATTAGCATTTCGGAGAAATGTATCCTGTACCTGCTCATCGATAGAAACCCAATTATCACAAGTGGCAAGTATGTTCCTGTCTATCATTCTCAACTACACATAGGCTCCCAACCCAAATTATAACATCACATCCAGGCCCAACATTAATTAAACATTAAAAAGTGAATTTAAAGTCATATGCCAATTTAAATTTCTCAATTTAATAACAACTAATATATACAAAAAGTATATAGAGTTTTTTTTTCTCTGTAGAGTTGCTTAGTAAAAATATATATAGGAGACGAATCCAACCATCTTGATTATTATGTAATTGGAACATTCGTTATGGAATTTCAGTTTATTCCTAAATTCAATGACTGTATTTCGTTTAAAAAACTATGAGAGAAAATTGACATCTATTGAAGTTGCTATGACAACCCAATTTATAATACTTTCTAGTAGAGATCCCTTAAATGTCTTCATGTTCTATTGATCCTACCCAGCAGATAAGATAAGTTGACAATCTCTAGACAACTATTGTTAGAAATAAATAATTGTTATTTATTAAAGTCCATTTTTTGCAACTAAGGATAACTGGGACGGGTTATCTACAGGTTATCACCCTTTTGTAGCCCGAGTGAGAGACGTAGGATGTTATTTAATGAATTTCGTCACTAAATAATTGCCTTTGCCCTGGCGAGAATCGAAATCGTCACTCAAGGTAGAAATAAGAAATAAAATATATTGCACTGTGCTATGAGCTAACCTGGACTTCAGCCAGTCAAAGAAGTCCATTTGTAGATTATTCAGGAATAGTATTACATGTTTTAAATATTAGCTCTAATTTTTTTTTCATTAATTATTAAAGTCAACTTTGAGCTACTACGGCTAATTGGGACTGGTTATCTCCAGTTAATCACCCGTTTCTAGCCAAGGTTAGGCAAGGGATATATTTATTGAGCTCGTCTCTAAATAAATCCCCACTGGGAATCGAAAACAACTTTGTAGGCTACCATGTGAGATTAAGTTCAACGCCTTAACTTAGGAGGCGAACACAAGAGATTTAAATTATTAAATATATGATTTTTTGTGATAACTGAAACTGAAAATTTCGAATATAGATCAAATAAACTTTTTCGAGAAAAGTACGTAAAATCTTAATCGATGACGCTATCACACAACGAATTTGCATATCTCACGCATAATACAGGTCTTTTGAACCGAACATTTGATTTGATATTTAAGCGTAGAACAAAGAGCTTCATGATATAACAGCTTATTGTTAATATGACATGAGTAGGAGTGGGGGTTCACTTTGGGATGAATACTAAAAAATCCAAATATTTCGGTTATTATTCATGATAGAAAAAAAAATGTGTAAATAATAACATTTATAAGTATTTTAATTTGCAATTAGATTGATTCTATACAAAGTTTTGATCCGAAGAATAATAACGGAGACATTTTGAATTTTCGAAATTTCCTCCTCTAAACCACCTGTTGGATTTCAGTTATTAAGGAACATGATCTTTAGTTTTACGTAAAACGTTTAAAAATCGAGTTCGGTAACTATCAAAAAAACATTGAGACCGTTAGAGCATTAACAGACAAATAGGTATATATACACTTTTGAACCGACCTCATATTTGTCACCTGCTGGTCTGGTCCGATAGCCATTTGAGTTAATTTTTCGATAATCGCGTCATGAGTACGGACCCCAATAGCTGATTTCCCCTAAGGAAAATCATCTCAAATAGTTGGGCTTAAACCTACTCCAGTGGGCTCACACTAGACTCATTAAAGCAGGTAGGGAAATGCATTACAGGGCTTGGCTACTTGCAATGCATATCGGGGGAATGGATGCACCGGCTAAAGATGATCTACAAACCAGGGCACAATGGCGAGCAGTCATGCATTGTCGATTGGGAGTGGTAGAAGACAGCATTCTGGCTGATATTAATCAAGCTTGTTAGACCAACAGAGAGCGCTGCTGTGCTAGCATGTGGTGTGCACTTCAATTCTTGAATGTGCACCACAAGTGATGCTCTATTTAAACCCGAATGGAACACCGCATCCCTTATCAGACCATTGATTAGTTTCAATTGCCTACTCATCAAATGAATATGTTTCTCATTTTGTATACAAAAAAAAAAATTATCAATCAATCAGCAATCAATTTTGGTCTACAATTTAACGGTCTACTGCCTAACTTTCAAGCAATTATGACTTATTTTAAGGGAAATCAGCTATTGAGGTCGTACTCATGACGCGAGTTTCGAAAAATTTCTTCAAATGTCCATCTATCCTACCCAGGTGATGACGAAAATGAGGTCCGTCATAATTTTATATATATATATATATATATATATATATATATATATATATATATTTGTCTGTTAACACTCTAGCGGTCGCATTTTTTGTTTGATCGTTACCAAACTCGGAATTTAATCATTTTATGTAAAAAGGAAGATCAAGTTCGTTAATGGCTGAAATCGGACCAGTAGACATTTGAGTTAATTTTTCCATAATCGCGTCATGAGTACGGACCCCAATAGCTGATTTCACTTAAGAAAATTCTACAAACAAAAAAAAAAAATCAGCAATTGACATTTTGTTTCTTGAAGCTGCCCATTCTTCAAATGACCATCCATTCTATGTGCTAGATCGCGTAAATGACATCCATTCAGAATTAAATGCCTATCTGTTAACTCTCTAGAGGCAATAATTGTTAAGGATCAATAAGAAGGTCAAGTCCTCTACTCTTTTTTAATATTATGCAGAGTGCACTTTCGGTGTCAACACTCCATCCTCAGTGCCTGCTAATTAAAGCTGCGTAGCCTGGACCACGACCGCCGGGCGAAGTGCACTCTTCATAATATTAAAAAAGTCCGTCACGCAGAGGCTGCGTAAACTAAGCAGATTTCCCACGTGAAGTTAACCGATAGAAAAATCTCCATACCAGAGCCGAACAGTTACGGCAACGGGCCGAACTAGCTTTTGGCGGGAAACAGTAGTCCGCGATCGGCCCAAATTAAATAAAAATGTAAATATCTCGGTTAATATTCAAGATAGAGAATAAATGTATACAACAATATTTATAGTAAATGTAATTTACAATAAGATTAGTTCTATACAATTTTTTGATCTGACGTATGGTAACGGAGATATTTCGAATTTTCGGAAATCCCCCCTCTAAACCCCCCCTCCCACTTGTCCGATTTCAGCCGTTAACGAACTTGATCTGTCTTTTTACGTAAAACGTTTAAATATCGAGTTTCGTAACGATCAAACAAAAATTGCGACCGCTAGAGCGCTAACAGACATAGATATATATATATATATATATATATATATATATATATATATATATATATATATATATATATATACTAGCTCAGATACCCGGCTTCGCTCGGGAATTCATTTGAGGCTGAATGGTGATGGTATATTTTTGGTAAGGCTTTACTTTGCACAATATTTTGACATTTACGCATCCCAGTGTTTAGTTTAAATACCCGTCGTTTCTGTGGATTTGATAATAATAAAAGTATTTTTTTATGGAAGACTTCACTGTTCACCATATTGTCATATTTCCCGTTTCCTGTGCATTTTGCATAGATTTGAATTATTAAGCACAAAATGTTAACATTCATTTGAATTAGTTTTTCCCGGTGAGGTACCTTGTAGTTCCAAAGAATTGTTGAACAAATTTCACTAAATAATAAAATAACAACTTTGTTTTGTGCATATTTGCCGAATACACATTCCGAGTGTTTTTTTTAGTTCGGTTGAGTCTTTTTGTGCCAAATAAAATTGTTGACTCCCGCTATCATTTTTTAGTGTATAACGTCCTTATTACTTCGGTATACGACGATAATGTATATGATAATAGTTTCTCTGAATAACAAAATAAACAACTTTTGTTATGTGCGTATTTGCCGAAAATGCAATAGGAGACGAAATATCACTATTTTTAATTTCATATATATATATATATATATATATATAATTTTGAACGGACCTCATTTTCGTCATCTCCTAGGCTGGATCGATGGACATTTGAAGAAAATTTTCGAAAATCGCGTCATGAGTACGACCTCAATAGCTGATTTCCCTTAAGGGAAATCTGCTAAAACAGTAGAGGACTTGGCCTTCTTATTGATCCTTATCAATTGGTTCCTCTACCATCCAGCATATTCCAGAGATAGCAATAATTGCTGTTTAATCGTTACCACTATACGTAATAATAAGTACTTATGTCCTAATTGGCAATAAAGCGCGATGTATTCGTTTAAATTCACCAATATGAATATTGCTTTGTGAATATTTGCTTGATTGGTAAAGTTATGAGAATAATATATTAACAAATTACCCGAACATTGGCTGGATTCAACATTAATGGAATACAGGCAAATTATGAAACGTTAAAATTTTATATCATACATATTTCATTTATTAATGATTGGTTTTAATTATTTTATCGCTCTGGAATATTAAATTCATGTGTAATATAACAATATTGTTTCTCATTAATAACTGCAAGAGTATCAAATTTCTGTGTATCGCGATGATAAATTTTAATTCACAGGAACCTTTTATAAAGAAACTAAAAATAAACCGTTTTAGTATAACGAGATTAATTTTATGTACAGGGAAATATAAGTAACGACATGTGATATGCCAATGACCCCTCGAGTCAATTAATTAGTAAATTAATAAATAATTTTTATGATATATAAATATGTGGGTCTGTGTGTGTATTATTTAAGTAAGAAAACAAGAATTTTATGGACATAGGACTACTGGTCCATTCATAAAGATATCAATAAACTAGAACCTTCATGTCAACACCCCGTCACGCATGAGCTGTGTAAACTAAGCAGATTTCCCGCGTGCTGGTTATGAGGCACATTTAATTTCATCTCACCATATATTCACTGTTTCTGTGTAACATTACCCACTACTGACTTTAGGTATAGCCCAAACGTGTCTCCATTACATTTTTATAAGAGTAAATGAAGAATTCTCAATTCCAGACTCATTTGTAACATTGTGTTGTTGTGCTTTACTTCCATAGCTCTCTGGGAAATACAGACAGATTAAACCACTTTATAATCATAAAGAATAAACATAAGCAGTAGCTAGTCAACACAAAAAAAAAAAGAAGTTTTCCTACTATTGTTAATGACTTAAAATTAACTATTATTATTATTTATTAACGTCCACTTTTTGCAACTTAGGTTAATTGGGACGGGTTATCTATAGGTTACCACCCTTTTCTAGCCAGGGTGGGATCTTAGGATGTTATTTAATGAATTTCGTCACTAAATAATTTCCTTTGCCCAGGCGAGAATCGAACTCGCCATTCTAGGTTTACCATGTGAGATAAAGGTCAATGCTTTAACTCGCATGGCTAACCTGAGCCCCAATTAACTAAGAATTGGTAACTTAGGATTTAAGAATTGTCAGATGGTAAATAAATCAAAATTTTGGGGCTCTGGTTAGCCGTGTGAGTTAAAGCGTTGCCTTTAATCTCACATGGTAAACCTAGAGTGGCGAGTTCGATTCTTGCCTGGGTAAAGGAAATTATTTAGTGACTGAATTCATTAAATAACATCCTAAGTCCCACCCTGGCTAGAAAAGGGTAGTGACCTGTAGACAACCCGTCCCAATTAGCTTAAGTTGCAATAAGTGGACGTTAATAAATAAGTCAAAATTAAGTTGTAGGTTAAATTATAAACAGATATAACGATATAAATGAGTATATAACAATATTTACAACTTGCACAAACACAATTTACTCACAAAATTGAGGAACTTAACAAAAACGGGAGTTATAGATATTACCGGGCGAAAATAACCAAGTAGTTTTTCGCCCTAAAACCTTTTGAAATAATGAACAAACATAACCAATGTGTCTGAAGCATAATAACTCCTATCAAAAACATTATTACTTATTAGCTTCCACTTTTTGTTACCATGGTTAATCGGGAACATAATATGCCAAGTTAATTTTAATGAGTGCTTATTTTCGATAGGTCTATAGAAAAACGCCATTTAACATCTGCAGCAAGTTAGAAAATAAGCTGGAAAGGAATTCTCCTAAAGGGTTGTTATTAAAGATATCCATAACTAACTCCATTATAGTTTGACTTTCAAAAGTAATATCATAGTCTTGATAGTCGCCTTCTGAATAATAGAAACATCGACTTTATTAAATTCTTCTGAAACGGGGCTGTTACTTCTGTGGCAAAGATACAATATACGTACTCTTCTGCGGATTTTTTTATTTATTTACATCCACTTTGTGGTACTATGGCTAATTGGGACGGGTTATCTACAAGTTACCACCCTTTTCTAGCCATAGTGGAATTTTGTTATGAGACATTTGAGGAAATTATTCGAAAATCGCGTCATGAGTACGACCTCAATATCTGATTTCCCTTAAGGGAAAACTTCTGTGTCATAGAAATCTGCTTACTTAACTGAACCCTTGCGTGATAGTCTTTTCCCGTATAATCTCTTCCACAGACTAGGGGTTAGACACCAAGGTAAACAGACCGCGGCAACCCCAAAAGACAGATGCGACACATGTCTATCGGCTGCTATATTTAGAGCTCCCACCTGGGCCCCATCAGCCACCCACTACTCCGGTAATTGCTTTGCTAGCTATATAGCTGCTGCTTTTTTCTCAGAGTTCTCACAGCCAGTAACTGGCAGGCAATGTTTTTATTGGGGAATACTGCTTCCTCCATATACTTCCCTCCTTCCAGGCGTGTCAGAGCCTTCTAAAAGCCTAAAGGAATTTTTATAACACCCTTATTTTATACTCGGTTTACGACTTATGACTAAAACCACCACTCTCATGGTCAATGTAATAAATCCATTAGTTACCACTGCATACCATACGTCCACATTCTTCTAAATGTTCAATTCTTGTTGCTCCAATTTTTCACCATTATATACTTATTTTATTTATTTATATATAGGAGCTTCATAGCTGTGGCGATATTTCTCAGAAAAAAACTGCGATAAACGATAAAATATTTACATAAAATATATCCAAAATAATTCATAAAGAACTCAGCAAACGCACACAAAACATACAGACTAAAATTGCTACATGCATATATTAGGAAATTATAAAATCTCTTTTAAAATCCAAGTATTAAGTATGTAGTATATTTAAATTTTTGTGATCATGTTAATGTCTTTTAGGTGCTGTAGGATGTACTCCTTTAAAACTCTTGATTTGTAGAATGCAACTAAACTTATCAGTGGGAAAAGATAGCGTTCAATCTTGTTTACACTAAGTAGGAAGTATATAGGTATGATTTAAATAAATACAGATATTTAAAGTCTCCCAGGCAGTAGAAGCGTCCAAGAAGATTTCCTTGCATCTATAGTTATAGAAAAAATGGTTCTCTAACATTTTTCTTTCCAACTCAATTGGAATTGCCCCCTCTAACCACCCCCCACCCCCACCTGTTCCTGGTCCGATTTCAGCCATTAACGACTATGAACTTGTGTCTTGAATTAAAGGTTAAATCGATTATGGTATAGATCAAATAAACGTTTTGGAGTAAAGAATTTAAATCATAATTGATGACGCAATCTCACAAAGCATATGCATTTATCTCGCACAATAGAAGTTCAATGAGACCAATATTTGACATTAAATAAAGTTATTTAGGATATTACATCTTATTGATAATATGACATATGTAGGAGTGAGGGTTTACTGAATGGGAATAAAACTAAAAAATGCATATATCTCGGTCAATAATAAAGATAGTGAAAAAACATAGATGACAACATTTATAGAACATTCAAATTGCACTAAGATTGGTTCATTGTCTGGTTGTATGAGAAATAAATTTTTGTATGATTTTTTTTTGTCATTTTAGCAGATTTCCCTTAAGGGAAATCAGCTATTGAGGTTGTACTCATGATGCGATTTTCGAAATTTTTCTTCAAATGTGCATCGATCCTACCCAGGAGATGGCGAAAAATGAGGTCCGTTCAAAATTGTATATATATATATATATATATATATATATATATATATATATATATATATATATATATATAGATATATATATATATTTGTCTGTTACCGCTCTAGCGGTCGCAATTTTTGTTTGATCGTTACCAAACTCGATATTTAGTCGTTTCATGTAAAAAGAAAGATCAAGTCCGTTTACGGCTGAAATCGGACCACGGTGGGGGGGGGGGGTTTAGAGGGGAGGATTTTAGAAAAAACGAAATATCTCCGTTAATATACGTCGGATCAAAAAATTGTACAGAATCAATCTTATTGCAAATTAAATTTACTATAAATATTGTTATAAATATTTGTTCCCTATCTCGAATATTAACCGAGATATTTGCATTGTTATGAAATTTGGGCCGATACCGGATTTTTGAATTTCCTGCAAAAAGCTAGTTCGGCCCTTTGCCGTAACCGTTCGGCTCTCCTATGGAGATTTCTCTATTGTATAACTTCACGTGGGAAATCTGCTTAGTTTAAGCAGCCCCTGCGTGACGGACTTTTTTGAATTTTGAAATATCACCCCTACTCGTACTCATGTCATATTAACAATAAGATTTTGTATTATAAAGCAGTTTACTTGAAGCCTAAATACCAAATATTCTTCTAATTGAACATTAACTTATTTAAACGTTTTATGTAATGAAGATCAAGTTCATTAACGGCTAAAATCGGGCCAATGGGAGGATGTTTAGAGGGGGAGAATTTCGAAGATTCTTAATATCTCCCTTATTATGCATCGGATCAAACAATCGTATGGAGGCAATTTTATTGCAAATGTAAAGTTCTATAAATGTACGTAATCGACTATCATGTTTATTAACCGAGATATTTGCATGTTTTAATTTTTGGCCTTCAGTAAACTCCCACTCCTAGTCACGTCATTTTTACGATAAGCTGCTATGACATGAAGTACTTTATTTGAAACCTAAATAACAAATATTGTTCTCATTGAAAATTTAGTTATTGAGAATAATGGAAATACGTGATGCACGTGGGAAATCTGATTAGTTAATGCACCCCCTGCTTGATGGGCTTCATTTTAAATTTATAAATTCATTTTAAAAAAAGTCCGTCACGCAGGGGCTGCGTGAACTAAGCAGATTTCCCACGTGAAGTTTTACAATAGAGAAATCTGCCCAATAACAAGTGTAGTAAGTAGTAAGGGATCACTAAACTTATACACGAGGTACGAATATAGTTATGAAAACGGCCGCCAGAGCTCTCTTCGGAAAGTACCAAACAGCTCACTCCTGCCGACCAATGAAGAATACAAATGCAAATATCTCTGTTAATATTCAAGATACAGAATAAATGTATAGAACAATATTTATAGTGAATTTAATTTGCAATAAGATTGATTCTATACAATTTTTCGATCCCACGCATAATAACGGAGATATTTCGAATTTTCCGAAAATCCCCCCTCTAACCCCCCCCCTCCCACTGGTCCGATTTCAGCCATTAACGAACTTGATCTTCCTTTTTACATAAAACGATTAAATTCCGAGTTTGGTAACGATCAAACAAAAATTGGGACCGCTAGAGCGTTAACAGACAAATATATATATATATACATACATATATATATATATATATATATATATATATATATAAAATTATGAACGGACCTCTATTTCGTCATCACCTGGGTAGGATCGATGGACATTAATAATTTCTATTTTAATAACTCAAATTTTAGTAGTCCAAGAACTAAAGAAAGGGGGGGGCGGATGAACAGAACGTATTTGCATAAATCTCATAAAGTAAGGAAGGTAAGGTAAGGTTAGAATATATATATATATATATATATATATATAATTTTGAACGGACCTCATTTTCGTCATCTCCTGGGTAGGATCAATGACATTTGAAGAAATTTATCGTAACTCGCGTCATGAGTACGACCTCAATAGCTGATTTCCCTTAAGGGAAATCTGCTAAAATAAGTCATAATTGCTTGAAAGTTAGGCAGTAGACCGTTAAATTGTAGTCCAAAATTGATTGCTGATTGATTGATAATTTGTTTTGTTGCATACAATATGAGAAACATATTCATTTGATGAGTAGGCAATTGAAACTAATCAATGGTCTGATAAGGGATGCGGTGTTCCATTCGGGATTAAATAGAGCATCTCTTGTGGTGCACATTCAAGAATTGAAGTGCACACCACATGCTAGCACAGCAGCGCTCTCTGTTGGCCTAACAAGCTTGATTAATATCAGCCAGAATGCTGTGTTCTACCACTCCCAATCGACAATGCATGACTGCTCGCCATTGTGCCCTGGTTTGTAGATCATCTTTAGCTGGTGCATCCATTCCCCCGATATGCATTGCAAGTAGCCAAGCCCTATAATGCATTTCCCTACCTGCTTTAATGAGTCTAGTGTGAGCCCACTGGAGTAGGTTTAAGCCCAACTATTTGAGAAGACTTCCCTTAGGAGAAATCAGCTATTGAAGTTGTACTAGTGACGCGATTATCAAAAAATTTCTTCAAATGCCCATCAATCCTACCCAGAAGATGACGAAAATGAGGTCCGTTCATAATATATATATATGTATATATATATATATATATATATATATATATATATATATATATATATATATTAAAATTTTTAGGTTAGAAACGGGAGTGGGGGTTATAAGGGAGGCCTGAATTAAAAATTTGCCTATGGGAAATATGACAATTTGGAGGACAGTGAAGACTTACATAAAAAATTAATTTTATTATTAACAAATGCCAACAACGGTGATTAACCCTAAACACTGGGACGGGTAAATGTCAAAATAATGTGCAAATTAAAGCCTTGCCAAAAAAATACCATCACCATTCAGCCTTAAATCAATTCCCGGGCGAAGCCGGGTATCTGAGCTAGTATATATATATATATATATATATATATATATATATATTGGTCTGCTAGCGGTCGCAATGTTTTTTTATCATTACGAAACTCAATATCATTTGATGTAAACAAAAAATTCTCTAATGGCTAAAATCGATCAGATAAATGCGAGGGGGTTGAAGGAGGGATTTTCGAAAATTCGAATTATCTCTGTTACTATAAATCAGATCAAATAATAATATAGAACCGATCTTATTGCGAATTAAATGAACTATAAATATTGTTATATACATTTATTCTCTATCTAAAATATTAACCGAGATATTTAAATTTTTCAGTTTCAGCCTTCAGCTAACCGCCACTTCTACTCATGTCCTGTTAATAATAAGCACCATCATCATGAACCACATCATTCCAAGGTTAAATAACCAAATATTGTTTTCTTTGAACTTTTACATTATGATATATGTGCAAATACGTTCCGTTGACCCACCCCCACCTCCTTCTTTTGTTTTTGGACTACTAAAATTTGAGCGATTGTGATAAAAATTATTCTGATTTATTATAAATTACAATACTTGATATAGTAAATAGGGTTGAATAAAATTAATATGTTATATTCAGATATATTTTAGTAATTCCTTTCTTTCCGGTGAACAATATTTCTATCTAGCTGTCTGCAGATATTTCTATTCTCTGAGCAGTTGGCAGACTTGTTTGTTTACAATTCAGACGCTTTCTGTAGGGAGGTAATTAAAATTGACTGAAAGATTTCTCATTACCGTATGTATTTATCAACTTAATATTCACGGTGGTTTTAAATGTTACCAGTATGTAGATTAATCTTTTGTAAAACTTTACCCCTTAATTCACCTCATTAAACTCTACATGTTTCCCGTTCTTTACTTCAGCCCCTCGTCAAGAGTATAATCTTTACACCTAAAACTGAAGTCCATGGCCTAGAGAGACATTCTTTATCTAGACCGGCTATACTGATAACAAGACACAACCTGTACCAAATGCTACCATAAATCGATGGTTCCAAAATAGACATTTCCAATCGATGTCATGCATAATATGGAGATATTTCGAATTTTCCAAATCCATTGATCAGATTTATGTTGTTAACGATTTTGATTTTCATTTTTTCATAAAACGTTTAAATATCGAGTTTGGTTTCGATCAGACCAAAAATACACCACAAGACAATATATATATATATAAAAAATTTTGAACGGACCTCATTTTCGTCATCTCCTAGGTAGGATCGATGGACATTGGAAGCAACTTTTTAACAATCCTACTCTGAGTACAACCTCAATAGCTGATTTCAGCTAAGGGAAATCAGCTATAAAGTGATATGAGTATAGCCGAAGCAGGTCTAGAGAAAGGATGTCTCTTTAGGCCATAGGCTGATTTTAGCATATTTCCCCTAAGGGAAATCAGCTATAGAGGTTGTACTCAATGCCAACTCAAACTTTTCTTCAAATGTCCATCGATCCTACCTAGTAGATGACGAAAATGAGGCCCGTTCAAAACTATATATATATATATATATATATATATATATATATATATATATATATATATATATATAGTTGTCAGTTACCGCTCTAGGATGTCGCAATTTTTGTTTGATCGGTACCAAACTCGATATTTAGTCGTTTTATGTAAAAAGAAAGATCAAGTTCGTTTACAGCTGGAATCGGACCAGTGGGAGGGGGAGTTTAGAGAGGAGGATTTTCGAAATATCCGTTACTATACGTCGGATCGAAAAATTGTACAGAATCAGTCTTATTGCAAATTAAATTTACTATAAATATTTTTATATACATTTATTCTCTATCTGGAATATTAACCGAGATATCTGCATTTTTTTGTAAATCTGGGTGGCAACCGGACGAGAGTGACTACCGGCAAAAGCTAGTTCGGCCGTTTCCCTAACTGCAAGGCTCTCGTGAAATGTCTCTATTGTAAAACTTCACGAGGGAAATCTCCTTAGGTGGGGACTTTTTGTTTTAGGTGTAGAGATTATACTCCTGAAGAGGCATTGAAGGCAAGAACGCGAAACGTCCAGAGCTTAATTTAGTGAATGATGGAAAATCCTATTCCTATAAATTCTGACCCTTTGTCTATAGTTAAAATTCTCTATTGGTATAGTCTGAATTAATTTAAAGTTCTGTTGTGGGAAATATATGAGTTCCTTCTATCCCTTTTAGGGTCCGTTTGGTTACTTTAGGCATTGGCCTTACTCTCTTGAATTAGGCTAACCTAAAGTCGTGGTTACGATTCCCTAGGGGCTGTAATTATTTTATTTAAATATTTGAGGTACCACTACAATGACAATTCATCTTTAATCAAGAGAGAATATAAATGTACAAAATTAAATGAATATAACAAGTCTACTAAATTAAACATTACAAATTTACAAAATAAATTTACAATGTACAAAATTAAATTATTAATAAATTTACATTAAGAGAATACAAACTAAAAGAGTTTCACTCAAAAAAGACTAGAAAAGGTAACTCCTAAAAAGGTAGAATCAGAAATGAGTTGAATATATCATCATAGGTTTTTTTTTTCAAATACAGTGTTTACTATACACAATTTTGAATAATGATAATTTATAAATAGATGCAGTCACATCATATGGTACGCAGTTACCAACGACTTGCCAAAGAACGGTGTTTTACCCATTCACACACGCTTACATAATAAACACAAGCACACATACAGCCACACACACACACACACACACACACACACACACACACACACACACACACACACATATATTCATTTCTTAGGTTGATTAGGAAGCTGATCACAGGTAAGAATCAACACACTAAGGCCTCGTTTCTTCAGAATTATTTATCCAAATCGACAGTTAGTTTTTGGTGCACTCCTCCCATCATCAGTGCACTGCTATCAAACATTAACTATTAAAAGTCCGTCACGCAGGGGCTGCGTAAACTAAGCAGATTTCCCCTGTGAAGTTTTACAATAGAGAAATCTGTATACTGGTAACACAATACCACCGTGATTAGATAATGAGAAATCTTTCAGTTAATTAAAATAAATTCCTAACTGAAACGGCTTCTGAATTGTAAGAATAATTTCTATTTTAATAACTCAAATTTTAGTAGTCCAAGAATTAAAGAAGGGGGGGGGGCGGATGAACAGAACGTATTTGCATAAATCTCACACAGTAACGAAGGTAAGGTAAGGTTAGAAACAACAGGCAAGGTTAGAAGAAGCTTCCACCTGAGCCGAGAAATGACGAAGATGGCCGACGTAATCCGAACTATACCCGACCAAAGACTTCCTAAAAATGAAAATATCTCGGTTAAAATTCAAGATAGAGAATAAATGTATATAACAATATTTATAGTAAATTTAATTTGCAATAAGATTGGTTCTATACAATTTTTTGATCCGATGCATAACAACGGAGATATTTTGAATTTTCGAAAATCCCCCCTCTAGACCCCCCCCCTCCCACTAGTCCGATTTCAGCCATTAACGAACTTGATCTTCCTTTTTACATGAAACGGTTAAATATCGAGTTTCGTAACGATCAAACAAAAATTGCGACCGCTAGAGCGTTAACAGACATATATATACATATATAAATACAATTTTGAACGGACCTCATGTTCGAAATCTCCCGGGTAGGAGATGAACATTTGAAGAAATTTTTCGAAAATCGCGTCATGAGTACGACCTCAATAGCTGATTTCCCTAAAGGGAAATCTGCTAAAAAGGTCTACAAAGTAAGTAATGATTTAATTCATTTTAATATATATATATATATATATATATATATATATATATATATATATATATATATATATATACACACACACACATAAAAAGAAAAAATATGATTAAAAACATAAAACATTAAAAACAATGGGGGAAATTCCTCCTCAACTAGGGTTAACACTATTTCACTAGCTATATTAATATTTATTTTTAAAATCTGAAGCCTGGGCTCAGAATAGCCATATGAGTTGTTGGTCTTAATCTCTTATGGTAAACCTAGATTGGCGAATTCGATCTCCACCTGGGAATTAGGTATATATTTAGTGACACTCATTAAATAAAACCCTTAGTCCAACCCTGACAAGAAAAGGGTGGTAACCTGTAGATAATCCGTCTCAATTATACATAGTATCATAAAGAGGGCGTAAATAAATAACAAACGTGACCTTTGTGTAGCAGTTTCAGATGTCTTTATAAACATTTTCTTGTACTCTGCTGTATCTCTGAAGATGGAGGGTAAAGTCCTCCAAAAGCTAAACTTGGGTAAATAACTGAGAAGGATGATCCTAAGTATTTCAATACTAGGATTTAACTAAATTTATAACATTTCTGTCCCAAATCTCACTGAGTGGAGTAGCCTTCTGAGGCCTTGTTGGTTAAATATTCGTTCAAAGCAGTGTCAGGCTTTCCCAGTTAGTATTTGACTTTGAACAACTATTTGTTCCCTCCGTGTCCACTCAGCATTGTGAGGCAGTTCACCTGAATAAAGAAGGAATGATCTTGATCTATCATGCTATGACAATTCATAAATCAGGACAAAACCCACCAATGCCGCCTGGCGGAGCGTTCAACCAACTATTTTCCATTTTCAGAACCTAGTCAACCTTCAGTTTGATTGGAAAACCATTTTAAAGCCTTCCCCAGCTATGACTGGTTCGGACGGCTAGATGAAATGAACTCCAACAGTAATCAATATTTTTATGCCATTCAGCTAACATCTAATCAACTAACTCATTAATAGTTCTTAATCAGTTTTCCATCAAGTCGGCGCTAAAATGGCCTTGAAATTTCAAATACGAAATTAGTAATTTATTCCTAAGGCAAAACCTGAGAAACTCAAATAGTCTACTCTCTGAATATTAATGAACTTTAAAGCACGTGAATATTGGGACCAGTAATCTATTGTAATACTATTGAATTATGTAAATTACTGATTAAGCAATTTTTCTTGAATAATGTATTAAGATGAAATATTGTTATTCATCTATTCCATCTAAATTAGTTATATTAAGTTTTTAGCCTCTGTTCTTTACAGATTTAGCTTATGATGTATTTTACATTACCCCTATCTAGTAGAACTAATTTTCTTAATTTAAGAGTTACAAGCTCTTTCTCAAAAAAGTCCGTCACGCAGGGGCTGCGTAAACTAAGCAGATTTCCCACGTGAAGTTTTACAATAGAGAAATTTCACGAGAGCCGAGCAGTTATTGAAACGGCCGAACTAGCTTTTGGCGGGAAAGACACTTCGTCCGTTAGCCGCCCAGATTTAATAAAAATGCTAATATCTCGGTTAATATTCAAGATAGAGAATAACTGTATATAACAATATTTATAGTACATTAAATTTGTAATAAAATTGATATTGTACAATTTTTCGATCCGACGAATAGTAACGGAGATATTTCGAATTTTCTAAAATCCTCCCCTCTAAACCCCCCCCGTGGTCCGATTTCAGCCGTAAACGAACTTGATCTTTCTTTTTTACATGAAACGACTAAATATCGAGTTTGGTAACGGTCAAACAAAAATTGCGATCGCTAGAGCGGTAACAGACAAATATATATATATATATATATATATATATATATATATATATATATATATATATATACAGATTTGAACGGACCTTATTTTCGTCATCTACTAGGTAGGATCGATGGATATTTGAAGAAAAATTTCGAAAATTCCGTCATGAGTACAACCTCAATAGCTGATTGATTGGGAAATCTGCTAATTGAAATAATGTGACCAAATATACACGAGACTTCTGAGGTCCTTGTCAATATTACCATGGAAGTCTTTGGGCTTTGTTGGTGTTGTCTTAATGTTTCCGTGCACACACTTATAACCTCCTCAGGGCTTCTTCAGAGACTGAGGAGTTGGGCTCATATTCTAGTTTAGGAAACTGTCTTGTCTGGTTACGTGGCCGTCTTATGAGACATTATCACAAGATTACACGAGGGGAAAACTTCTCTGATATAGCAAGTGCCTTTCAAATTGTCTTCCACACAAATCTGAGTCGCCAGATTTTGGCCGTAAGCAGAATAAAGGTATTTCTTCGACTCTTTGTAGTTCTTGAAAAAATTCCTCAAAAAATCGCGCGCGATTTGCTGGAACATGGCCTTGATGAAGACTCTCTTTGCTGTTCTAGGCTAAAGTAGGTCTACACGGCCTTGAAAGTTTTATTGGGCTGGAGTTAACACAGTTCAATATTCAACATTTGTTTCTATCAATCTAAAGAATCAATTAAAAAAATGTCCGTCACCGGGCTGCGTAAACTAAGCAGATTTCCCCCATGAAGTTTAACAATAAATAACACAAACATGTACCACAACACCACCGGGAATATTAAGTGAATAAATACAAATGATTGCAAGAAACCTCCCAACTGAAAGTGTCTGAAACGTAAACAAACAGTTCAACTTCTTACTTTAAAGAAAAACAATTACTGTAATATATTTAAATATAGCGTATTAATTTGAATGGAAACAATTTATTATATCTAGTACTGTAATTTATAATTATTCAGAATAATTCTTATTTCAATCAATCAAATTAAAGTAGTCCAAAAACTTAAGAAGGGGAGGGGGGTCACCTGAATATATATGCGTGTATCTCGTATAATAAATCTCTTGAAAACAATATTTGGTATTTAAGCTTCGAATGGTGTGGTTTGTTACATAACCGAGTATTGTTTATATAACATGAGTAGAACTGGGGTTTGCTGAAGGCTGAAAAATGAAAAATGCAAATATCTCGGTTAATATTCAAGATAGATAATAAATGTATTAACAATATTATTAGTACAACTAATTTGCTATAAGATTGATTTTATAAATTTTTTCGATCCGACGTATACTAACCGAAATATTTTGAACTTTCAAAATTCCTCCCCTCTAACCTCCCCCCCCGGTCCAATTTCAGCCGTCAATAAACTTGATCTTTCTTTTTGCATAAAACGACTAAATATCGAGTTTAGTTACGATTAAACAATAATTGCGACTGCTAGAGCGGTAACAGACAAATATATATATATATATATATATATATATATATATATATATATATATATATATATATACATACAGTTTTGAACGGACCTCATTTTCGTCATCTCTTAGGTAGGATCGATGGACATTTGAAGAAACATTTCGAAAATCGCGTCATGAGTACGACCTCAATAGCTGATTTCCCTAAGGGGGGGGGGATTATTGAGAGAATCGATGGGTTTTATTAGTGTTATATCTAAAGTTGAACTAGAGCTCGATGTGACAGCGATGGATGAGAAAGGGCTTGTAGAAAATGTCGAATGTTCAGCACTTCTCACTGCTGAACTTTACCTCACCTGCAACGCTCATCAGAGATTTAGGACTCCAATTATTACTTCAGCGAACCCCTCCTGGGAGGATGATCCGAGACATTCAAATGTTCCCCCAATTTGAGATTTTGAGGATCAAAAGCAATTAAATGTTATTTTTAGCGGGGTTTCTTGTTGCCCAGATGACAAAACTTCACGAATCATAGTAAATGAGTTCCAACAATAACATACGTTTCAATCTTAAATTATCACACACCCAGACACACACACACACAACTCCCACCAATCGGCGGGCGAGTTGGGGCCTCGAACCATGAGCTAATATAACCGGCGGGCTAATATAAATTCGGTCAGCTCACCCGGCAGTTCAGCTTAGTAGAGAATCAGTGGTTCTACTGATCGACTCGTGAATTATTGTACTGAATAATGAGTACGTAAAGATAACACTGTATAATGGGGCTAATTATAAAAAGCCCGCCACGCAGGGGCTGCGTAAATTAAGCAGATTACCCACGTGAAGTTTTACAATAGAGAAATCTGCCTAATAACAACTGTAGTAGTAAGAAACCTCTAAAACTATTCACGAGGGACGAATAGTTACGGAAACGGCAGCCAGAGCTCTTGGCGGAAAGTCCGAACATAGCCGACTCCTGCCGACCACACGCAGAATACAGATGCAAATATCTCGGTTAATATTCAAGATACAGAATAAATGTATAAAGCAATATTTATAGTAAATTTAATTTGCAATATGATTCATTCTATACAATTTTTCGATGCGACGCATAATAACGGAGATATTTTGAATTTTCAAAAATACCCCATCTAAACCCCTCCCCCTCCCACTGGTCCGATTTCAGCCATTAACGAACTTGATCTTCCTTTTTACATTAAACGATTCAGTTCCGAGTTTGGTAACGATCAAACAAAAATGGCGACCGCTAGAGCGTTAACAGACAAATGTGTGTGTGTGTGGACCACATTTTCGTCATCTCCTGGGTAGGATCGATGGACATTTGAAGAAATTTTTTGAAACTCGCATCATGAGTACGACCTCAATAGCTGATTTCCCTTAAAGGAAATCTGCTTAAAATAGCTTACCAAGACTGTAAATAAAAGTAGTGATCGTCAAATGAAATGTTTACTGATAAAAATGTTAAAGTTAGTGTACTTGATTTTGTAACATAAGAACGTTTAATAATAATCAACGTTTATTATTTTTTTAATAAACATTACAATGCATATTGTTGTTGTTTGTTTGTTCACTCCCTATCCGCTAATTTTGAGCTCTCCGATATTATGTGTCTGATCGAAAAATTGTATGTAATAAATTTTGTCACAATTGAAATTGACTATAACTTTGGCTCCAAAGATATTTTTCGTTCATCCAACGGTATCCAGATATGGGAAATTTAAGTATTTTCAGCGGGGTTTCGTTACTTAAATTAGCCATTAAGATTCCTTTGTGGTTTTATCGTTTTTAAAATCTTTCTTTTGTTACAAAATAGCACTTCAGGTATTATTTTTCTTTTCTAATTGTACCTGGAACCAGAGTGCGCTATTGCACTTATTTCCCTATACACATGTTTACATAACTACAAGGTGACCTGGTTTCATTTAACATTCAGCCCTTTGCAATTACAGAGACCAAGATCTCAAGATATTCGTAGTTTGTTTTTGTATGGTATCAGATCCTAGACATTTGAATGATAAACTGAAATATTCTCTCTACTTTGTTGACATCTTAGTAAAACCATAATTACATATCCCTTTTGCGTAAAGGATTTTTTTTGTATCAATGACTTATTAACCAATGTAACGAAATTTTGGATTCGTCAGAACATGCTTTGTATTGTGACCTATTCAATGTTCACCAGGGTTTGGATTTTTTTACAAAACTTTATTATTCCAATAAAAAAAAATATCTAAAATCTAGTATATTTTTAAAACTATACTCTGGTATGAATTTTTAAAAAATTAATAACACAGTATATTTCACAGCACAAACTAGCATGGTTCGGCTCTTAACCGTTTATAGGTATCAGAAATAATAATCATGAAAGTAAATAAAATGATTGGTTCGATGTACAAAAAACAAGTTTTTGTTCAAAAATAATTACATTGTTCACGCTGAAATTCACGTTTTAATTACATGTACAGACTATAGAACGAGCCAACTTTTGGTTTCACGGGAGAAATGAGGGAAGAACTCTTTAACTTAGGCTACAACAGTTCTAGCGGAAGTTATTTTTTCGAAAGAAAGGAGTGGAACATCTGTTTTGGGAGTTTGCGTTTTAAGTTACAAACTTTTCTCGAGTAGGAAGGATTGAAACTTACTCCACAACAGCTCTTCAGCCCAAGAACAGCCTTGTAAAATCAACTAGAGAGTATTCAGATCGTGATTTTGTTCATAATTCACAATAAAGCCCCTGTTTTTTTATTAAGTCTGACTATTGGAGTAACATGCTTCTCTAATTAAATTCATAAATCTTTTTAATCCCGTCATTGTGTTCTATAACTATGTTAATATCTTAGTTAAATAAATAAATATGTTATACAATTAATCATGTTCTAATATGTGCATTCTCATATACATGAACATGATTTCATAAATAGCATTGTAGCAGCAGTTTCCTATCATCCGAGTGACAAAGGAGAAATTTGACTTTTTTATTTTCTGCTCGGGGTGAAGGGGGGGGGGGTAAACAACATACAAGAAGGGGCATTTTATCTCTATGGTTAAGGATGATACACCTCTAGGAGATAGATCAGGGGTGCACATGCTGAAGTATGGGATGTGTGAAGCTAGCTACGTACGGAAAACCGAGAGGAAATGACGTATCAGGGCTAAGGAACACAAGAGCAGGCTCCGAGTTTTATTCCCACTGTAAGGAGCATAACCACCAAGCTGGAAACCACAAGATAAAACAACTCCACAGTAATGTCAGGGGTTACATTATGGACATGGTGGAGTGTATGGAAATTAAACTCGAAAAACCTAAGAACAAACTGAATGCACATGTGCAGACGGACACAAACGCATTTCTCATGTCCATACAGGTCTGTGCCCCCTCCCTAGCAGCTTGGACCGATCCCCTCGGCCTTAGTGCATCAGCAGGGTTCAGCCCAGTAGCAACTCTATAGGAACGCCGTACGCTCTGACTGAAAATTTTATTTGATGTTAAGAAAATATGTAAAATTTGATTAATTCTACTTTAAATAAATATGTTATTGTTTACATTTTATTTTATTATTTTGTTATGTACATTTTAAATTTCAGACCAAACTCCTTCTTTATTGTGGCATTTATTGTTTGTAGCTCTGATGATTGGGATGTAATTTCCTGAAAGCACTATGCTTTTTTAAATTAAAATTGTGAGGAGCAACACAATATTGTTATGAATGACCTGAGAAATTTGTATATAGATCTGGAATAAACCCGCATTCTTATTAATTTCTTATTATATCACTACAAAATGGGTTTAAAAATTCAATTAAATTTACGTATGATTCAGAAAATGACAGAGAAGAATGAGAGGGAGAGAGGTGGGAGAGAGGGAAAGGGGTGAGAAAGAGGTGAGAGAGAGAGAGACAGTGATTGGGAGGGAGGGGAAGATGAGAGAGCGAGAGAGAAGAGGGATAGGGAGAAAGTGGAGAGAGAGATGGAGCAAAGCGAGAGGAGAGAGATGTTGCAAAGCAAGCGAGAGAGAGAGAGAGAGAAGAGAGGGATGGGGAGAAAATGGAGAGAGAGAAAGAGCAAAGCGAGAGGAGAGAGATGTAGCAAAGCAAGCGAGAGAGAGAGAGAGAGAGAGAGAGAGAGAAGAGAGGGATGGGGAGAAAGTGGAGGTAGAGATGGAGCAAAGCGAGAGGAGAGAGATGTAGCAAAGCAAGCGAGAGAGAGAGAGAGAGAGAGAGAGAGAGAGAGAGAGAGAGAGAGACGAGAGGGAGTGGGAGAAAGTGGAGATAGAGATGGAGCAAAGCGAGAGGAGAGAGATGTAGCAAAGCAAGCGAGAGAGAGAGAGAGAAGAGAGGGATGGGGAGAAAGTGGAGATAGAGATGGAGCAAAGCGAGAGGAGAGAGATGTAGCAAAGCAAGCGAGAGAGAGAGAGAGAGAGAGAGAGAGAGAGAGAAGAGAGGGATGGGGAGATAGTGGAGATAGAGATGGAGCAAAGCGAGAGGAGAGAGATGTAGCAAAGCAAGCGAGAGAGAGAGAGAGAAGAGGGATGGGGAGAAAGTGGAGAGAGAGATGGAGCAAAGCGAGAGGAGAGAGATGTAGCAAAGCAAGCGAGAGCGAGAGAGAGAGAGAGAGAGAGAGAGAGAGAGAGAAGAGAGGGATGGGGAGAAAGTGGAGATAGAGATGGAGCAAAGCGAGAGGAGAGAGATGTAGCAAAGCAAGCGAGAGAGTGAGAGAAGAGAGGGATGGAGAGAAAGTGGAGATAGAGATGGAGCAAAGCGAGAGGAGAGAGATGTAGCAAAGCAAGCGAGAGAGAGAGAGAGAGAGAGAAGAGAGGGATGGGGAGAAAGTGGAGATAGAGATGGAGCAAAGCGAGAGGAGAGAGCTGTAGCAAAGCAAGCGAGAGAGAGAGAGAGAGAGAGAGAGAGAGAGAGAGAGAGAGAGAGAGGAAGAAAGATGAGAGAGCGAGAGAGAAGAGGGATGGGGAGAAAGTGGAGAGAGAGATGGAGCAAAGCGAGAGGAGAGAGATGTAGCAAAGCAAGCGAGAGAGAGAGAGAGAGAGAGAGGGAGAGAGAAAGTGGAGAGAGAGATGGAGCAAAGCGAGAGGAGAGAGATGTAGCAAAGCAAGCGAGAGAGAGAGAGAGAGAGAAGAGAGGGATGGGGAGAAAGTGGAGATAGAGATGGAGCAAAGCGAGAGGAGAGAGATGTAGCAAAGCAAGCGAGAGAGGGAGAGAGTGAGAAGAGAGGGTTGGGGAGAAAGTGGAGATAGAGATGGAGCAAAGCGACAGGAGAGAGATGTAGCAAAGCAAGCGAGAGAGAGCGAGAGAGAGAGAGAGAGAGAGAGAGAGAGAAAGAGAGAGAGAGAGAGAGAGAGAGACAGATAGTGAGAGAGAGAGAGAATGAGAGAGTGAGAGAGAGAGAGAGTGATTGAGTACGAGCGAGAGAGAGAGAGAGAGATAATCTGAGCGAGAACGTAGGGGTCTCCATTTCTTACTAATGAGCAAAAAGGTTCATCTCATGTCGTCACTGACCCGAACTAATCCAGTGTGTTTCCCTTTCAGTAATTAATAAAGGCAGTCCTTCTCAAAATGTTCTCTCAAAGTGTCAATATAACCTATATATAATATTTCTATTGAAACCAACTTAAACTGAACGTATCATGGCGTACTTTATCATCAGGGATATTCTGAAGTGAATAACAGGCCTCGACTGAGTATAAATTTGTTCAGCAAAAAGTGTTTTATGGAACCCAGATAAGAGTTCCATCTGCAAAATAATTACTACTTATTACTTATACTCTTATCCATGCTGTTAATTTTGGAGCTTATGAACAATTGATTTAATTCGTAAAATTATCATTGTCCTCATTGACTCACCCCTTCACAAGATTAATTTTCAAAACGGATTGATGAAACAAAATAGATAACGAATACCATTGGAACTAGATCAATGACGTAGGCTAATAAATGGCCTTTAAATTAAACTGAAAGACAATTTGAAAAATATCTTTAACAAAGAGGCCGAATAAAATAGTCAGGTTTCCCATGAGCTGGGATGACGCCATTAGGATTCATGTGTGCTATTTCTCCCATAGAAAGTCTCCTGAGTCAATAATACTAATTATCAAAACCATACGAATTTAATTTGAAAATGAAATATTATATATAATATAATATTTAATTATATAGTATATAATATAATGTATATAAAGAACAAAGGTTAATTCATTTCAAGGCGAATTAGCTGAGTAAGAAGTATTTCGTTTTCGAATTTGATGTAGCTACAAACTATTCGCTGGTGAACAGTGAATCCTGATTTTCCAAGAAAGCTAACCCGAGAAGAAAATAATGATGATACGGAGTATTGGTGGCTTGTCACTTATATATTATAAGATTATATTATAAGATTATAATATCTTTCTTTTTGTTGATATGCTTAACATAGATTAAATTTGTTTTTTTAATACATTTTAAGTATAAAATACTTGTATATGACCACCCCCTCTACCCGCTTTAAGAAAATCTTTGGGCGACCATTCTTTGACATAAGAATAAATTTTGACGAGGTAGAAATTTTTGATAATAACAAAAACGTAACCAAATGGAAGATAAAAGAAATTTTCCACATTATTAAAAAGAAACAATATGTTGTGAACAAGAAGACTAAGATAAGGAATTTACATAGCATGTTTCCTAAATATTTAAATAAACAGCAAGTCCATAAGATGTAGAAGTAGCTGCTATCTATGCTTCTATTCGAATCGATTTTTCAAAACTCGAATATATTTATGTTATCAATTTTTAATCGTTTTTTATCTTTTTAATCTATCGTATATTGTCAGCTGATTGGTTTTGGTACATCCCCATTTTTGTTAGTCTTGACGTGGTCGCCTTGATGGCTAAGTCGAAACTAACTTTTTATAATAAGTGTATTAGTCCCGGAAAGGCGGCATAGAGGACTCGAAACACGTAGAGCGAAAATAAATCAGTGGAATATATTTCACGTGTTTTTCGTCTATCCGCCTTCCGCCATTTCCCCTTCAACGAAGATTGAATTGAGGGAAAGTGTCACTAATAGCATTAGAGGAAATGTCTAGAGAGTCCCCCAGAATAACCTGGTTGGTTAGCCTAGGTTAACCTAGAATTCCCTTGAACATTGGGCTGCAGGAGATAAAACTGATTCACAAGTACCCAATCAAGCCCGCTTGATTGGATTGAAGTTCACTAATTCATTGGTCCCCCTTTCATTGGACTAATAAAGAGTCTTCAGCTGCACAACTAAATGTTGAAGGGCGGTGCCTAGAGCGAGCGACCTAATTCCCCGCAGGTTGTTTTGATTGAGTAAATCCATAGTAAATCAGCGAGGATTGGAGAGAATTGTGCCTGATAGATTGAAGGGAGGCCGTCCTATTGAGCCCCTCCCTTATTGTGTCGGCAGTCCCTTTGAACCGTCGCCAACTTTCCCAACCAACGCCCAATAGCAATGAGCTTCGAAACTTTAATTGTACGAATCATTCATTTCATAGTGGTTTACCTCTCTCCCCTAAATTTCACCCACTTAATCAATATCCATATGTAATTTCACTAATAATGTTGGACTATTTTTGTTATATCTCTCCAATAACTGACTAACATTTCCTTCTAAACCATATATTATTATTTAACTATTAATGACCAGACAATTAAGGACAACAATGAAACAAACATTTTCAATTAACGCTTACTTACTATTTATATAACATTAATATGTAACACACAAAGTCACACCGCCTATATAAATAAATCGCGCAACGGATAAAATAGAAACAAAATGCTTATATTTTATTGTTCCGGTGGCCAACATTTTTCGAGAAAAACCTTTGTGGTGTTTCTAGGGGTTAAATAAAATTCATACAATTGAGAATGAAATATTTTTTTTTTTATTTCATCCACATTCTGGTCAGTTGTTTCGATTGTCCAAATGCGATAATTAATTCCAATTACGAATTATTTGGATTATTAACTGCCAAAGTTTTATAACTCACATCTCGTATTTCATTATAACATATATATTGTGTCATCCCAAAACGTTTATATCATTCGTAGATACTAAATTTTGTAATTCAAGGGTTTATGAAAGACTTTAATTTTGGCATTTAACAGAAATAATTCCAAAATCTAAGAAAAAAAATGTATTATTAACTTCCTAATAGTCTTAACGCCAATAGCTCGATATCATAATGTAATATTATTTAACTATAATAGACCTAATTACTTTATGCTATATTTTAATTGATAGAAATATCAAATAGAAAACCTTTTTAACTACACAGTATATTCACGATTAAAAGAATATAAGCAGTTCTAACTAACAAGTCATCGATTTCTCTCAAGAATTACAAATTTATTAGTAATCAAAAAACACAGACACACAAATGTAGTAGATTTTGCAGTAAACAGTTTTACAGTAAACACGAAGCATAAAAAACGTGAAGCGCCCGAATTTTGATCAAAAGTTGCCAGCAGTCTTTGCAGTTTATTCATTTATTGGAACATCACAGCTTTACTATGTTCCTCTAAACAAAAGCTTCGTTATTTGAAAATCAAAACAAAACTCAAATAAAAACAAAATAATATAAAAAAAATTAACAAAATTAAACAAAACAGAAATGGGACACAAAACACAAAAGGAAAACAAAACAGATGAGGAACACAAAACGTAAAAGGAACACAAACCAGAAAAGGAACACAAAACAGAGAGAAAACACGAAAAACAGAGAAGAAATCAAAACAGAAATGGGAAAGAAATATAAACGCTACACTAAACAGAAACTGGAAAGCAAAAAATAAGTAGAACACAAAAGGCGAAATTAAAAACAAAAACTGAATGAAACACAAAAACGGCACTGGAACTCAAAAACCTAGAATGGAAATCAAAAACCAAAATGGAACACACCATAGAACGTAATAAATAAATAAGGTAACAATCTAAAACAAAATCCAAAGCTAGGTACAAAACTGAAAATCGCAACTATTTGGTTACATTGGATAATAGGGAAATCACTAATAAAATATTGAAATATTAAATGATTAAATATATCAATAATTGTAATAAAATTGGTTTATAAAATGAATAAAAGAAATATAAAATAATTAAGGTTTAGATAAAATGTAAGCTGCTACAGATGACTATTTACATAAAACTCTGCACATCACTAATACACACTCAAGTGAGACAATAATCATCACCCACAAACACACACACACACACACACACACACACACACACACACGAACACACTCAACTCGCTCGCGCACATAAAAGGAAATTATGAAACTTAATTTAAAACGCAAATATTAAATGTGTGATATTTAACCTTGGCGAATAAATATTTAGTGAGATTTCGTCATCAATTAGGAGTTTATTGAGCGCCCACTTCTACTTATCGGATATTATTTTTTGGAATTAGAGAATGTGACATGAGGTCAGTATTGTGTTTTTCCATTGGGAGGGAAATCTGCTTAGTTTACGCAGCACCTGTGTGTCGGACACTTTTATTTCAAAAGTTGTTTATGGAGGTTAAATGATCTATTCAAAAATACGACAGGTAGAGCACCTACCGATGAAGTCAAACACTCTCCTACAACAGTTACTTATTCATTTCTGATATTTCCACTTTATTTGTGTTCATCTTATATTTCAAGACTTGTTTGCATGTTGTCCTTACTGAAAAAAATGTGGAAATGGTAAAATCTACTTAGTTTGTGAAGCCCCTGTCTGGCTTTTTTGCCCAGAAAGTTTGCCCATAATGAATTAAAGGGGTTTTCTTTCATAGAGGGTAGTTCTCCGAGTGAAATGTATATTAGAGCTAGTATAGAGAGAACGGAGGGAGGAGGAGATAGAGTTGTGTTATATCATGATACATGTGGTGGGTTGGCCATGATAGTCCATCAATCAGCATGGTGTCAACCTATTCCACCGCCCCTCCCCTCTATCAAACAGCTGTTCTACCAATAACCATGGAAATCACAACCCATGATAGCCATACATATGTCCACACCCTTCCTCTTCTCTTTCTCTTGCAAGTATTCTCGTTTCGACTGCTTGAACGAAACTTTCTGTCGCTAATAGAAGAATAAGGAAAGTTAGTTATGTCTCTGTTAGGGAATGTAATGAAGGATTGTTGTGTTTATAGCTCTTTGGAATATTTATATCTCTCTTTATAGGTTAGTTGTAAAACATATGTTTTGTAGATACAGAAGACAGGCTTTTGTTCTTGGGCAGTCATGAGTTGAATAATAAAGAGATACATACTGATTAATAATTCTATACCTTTTTTTGTGCTTAAGAACATGGTGTCAGGTGTATGCTAACAATTGAAGAAAATGATAAGTAATATTCCTTTGCCAGAACCATTTGACTTTTCAAATAAGGAGAATGCAGGAGAGAACTGGGAGCTATTCAAGCTGCAATGGGAGAACTACATCACGCTTGCAGAGGCTTTAGGGCCAAAGGCAACCTAACTAACCCCAAAGGTAATGTTAGCTTTATTTTGTTCGGTTATAGGCCAAAATGGACTAAAGCTAATTAGAAAGATATGCGAACCTGATGCAACGATTGATGTCATAAATGCCCGTCTAGATAAACATTTTAGCGATAAAAAAAAATGTAACCTACGAGCGGTTTGTTTTTAATAGTGCAACTCAGCTTCCTACAGAGACGTGTAAAGATTTTATCAATCGGCTTCATGAATTGGCTGCCAGGTGTTCATTTGATAATTTAGTACAGCTATCAAAACTTGAAATAGAAGAAAATTTAATACGTGATCGCTTGGTCGCAGGGATTTCCAATTCTCGAATATGAAAAAGACTTTTCATTGACATTGAAGCAAGCAATAGAAGTTAGTGTCACAAATGAGCGGCCGAGATTTTGGCATTAAAAATTAAAGAAATAGATCAAGAAAAAACTGTACATAACTCGAATTTCGCAATTAAGGCCAAGGCAAGGTTTAGCTGCTGGTTTTCTGGCGGCCAGCATAATAGAGGTGCTACCAACTGCCCAGCGTATGGAAAAACATGCTTTAAGTGTAAGAAGCTGAACCATTTCAGTTCAGTCTGCCGACAGAAAAAAGAAACCGTGAGGAATGCAGCTAATATTAAGGAGGATATTGTGCATTCACGAAGTATTTCAGATTATAGACGACTTTCCAAAGAAGAGACTTTTTGTGAACTTATCTGTTCCTTTCCAAACTGGTCCGAAAACACTGAAATGCCAGCGTGACCGTGGAGCAACCTGTAATTTCATAGACTTAGATACCTTGAAGAAACTATTTGGGCCCTCGTCATCGGTTAAACTACAGCTTAACAAGACAATTTAGGCGTTTTATGGAGGTGAGTCCACAACTTCCTTAGAACAAATAAAAATACATGTCATTTGGAAAAAAAAAAAAAAGAAATATCGAATCCGGAATATATCCTTCAATTCGAAGTGATCAGCACACAATATAACCCACTTATTGGAGCAGATGATTGCCTGCGGCTGGGGCTGAACTCCTTGGACGAAGGTGTTTCCCGACTTAAAGCGTCAAATGATACGAAATTGATATTGTCATCATTTCCAGATATAGGCCAAGGACTAGGTTGTTTTCAGAGATTGTAAGACATAAAATTAGATGAGACTGTACATCCAGTTGTTATTCCTCCAACAAGATACCCAGTTGCATTGCGGGAAGAGGAATGGAAGAGAGTACACAAAACAGCCTATGACCGTGGAGCCTGCCTCCACTCCAGGTCGGGCAGAATGTCTGGATAAGGAAACCCCCTTAGGTTTGAGGCGGTCCTTGGATGGAAGGCATCATAGTCCAGAAGGAAGGGGAGAGGAGCTTTTAATTATAATGATAATTAAAGTTATTATAATCCTTATTAATAACGAGAATTAATAATTCTATATCATTTTTTGTGTTTAAGAACAGTCTCCATAATATTGGATTAAGACATTTTATAGGTGTAACAGAGGACGTTTGACGTTGAAGTATAAGATTTTATTATCTTCAGCTATACTAAACTGAATAAATAACCTCTTTAGTTTTACACATACAAATAGGAGAGGAGGTCTCTCGCGAATCATAAAACGGGGATTGTACCAACATTAACTCGATTCTCTTTTGACTAATATAATATCAAAACAAAGGTGGCTGATTCTTCGCATGGTGTTTACTGCTACAATGGAGGGAAATTTGACCTCTTTTCAAATGAGGATATAATAGATTGAAAGCGACAGAAATGTAAATTTGGCGAAAAATTACCAGAACAAGTTTGATTGAGAAAATCCAACGTGGAAGTTCTAAATGAGGTAAGTGCTCATCAAAAGTATTTTTGAAGGTAAGATCATTGGGCTTCGGTGAAATGGGAGGTCAAGAAAATGCATTTTAAAGACATCATGGATTTTGGTATATATAGCAATATGAACATTGAAGCTACAAATAACACAATTCCTCCTACAACAAGGCACAGGATTTCCAGGTCTCTTAAAAATAGTTAGCCAAGAACACACACAGATATGCTCCGAGTGTTAAAAAGGGTTGTCTACTTCATGTGGATTCCAAGCCACGCAGGAGAATAGATGGAAATGAAAAAGCAGATTTAGCAGCCAGGGAAGCCCTCCAACTCGACTCCATCACCCCTACAACAAGCACATATACACAGCTCTATCAACCACTCAAAGAAGATATTGATAAAAACTGGCAACAGATGTGAAACGGAGCAGAACAATAAACTAAAAACTATTAAAACCTCCATCCGTCAATGGAAATATTCAACAAGAGACAACAGAAGAGATGAAGTCGTACTAGGAAGACTCCGAAGAGGCAGATTTACGCATATTATCCCATGACCAAAAGATCAACCCCCGTTGTGTGGGAAATGTAACACATATTTAACTATCTACCATATATTAATAGAATGTTTACCAATATTCGAAACGAATGCAGTATTTCCAATAACATAGCAGTGGCCATTGGTGATGACCCCAAAGTGCTATAAATTATTTAATTTTATGAAAATTACAAATTTTTATAAAAAAAAAATAATTAAAAATTTGTGTGTATCCTCATTTATATCATAAAATTTTAAATGGCGATATAAATGAGGATATAAAAATATTTACAATTTACATAAACACAATCTATCCACAAAATGCAGGTACTTATCCAAAACTAGAGTTATAAATATTACCAGGCGATAACCTAGTAGTTTTTAGCCTTAAAACCTTAAGAAACAAGAAATATACAACAACAATATAGATATATAATGTAGATGATGCTTTGATGAGCATATTTGACTTGAGGGTTAGTTCAGCTAAGTACATGCCGGCTGTTCTGAAGATGGCAACCTGTAGACCTTGAAAGAGCTAAGCACGAAACAAATGATGCAAAAGACTGAACAATCTAATTATTCAATTTTGTCCAAGATGTTCTATTTTCGCAGCAAACTCAACTAAGATTTCATTTATCATTGAATAAACATCCACTTTTCTGTCAACAGAAAATAATGGATGTTAGAGAATGATATTTATTTTCTACAAATGCCAAATTTATCGCAGTTTCAATCAGTCAATCTCTTATAATATAAGGTGGGTTACCGGAGGTCATGAGTCAAAGTTCGAATTTTATACTCCAATAAACTATTTAATGATGATCGACTCGACGTAAAGTACTCGCTTACCATGTGGGATCTATAGGAGACTGTCGAGCCCCATTGTACCCGGTGAGTCTGTACAGTTCATCCTGAGTCAGCCTGCATGTAAACGGGAGTTAATCCTTCAGAACTCGCGTCAAAATGTGTGAACTGAGAACTCGCACGTGAGAATGTTTCTCACAACACCTATTTCCCTCAAAATAATTTGGTAAATAAAATATTTTCAACACATCAAATAATAATATTATTCAAAATTTATCGTACAGGTATTCTGTTTTGAAGAAACATTTTGTCAAGCAACTTAAAAAGCTACCTAACTAATTAACATTTTGTTTTCCACAAGAATGACATAAAACAAAGGAATGTTCACTACAAACTGTTTTTCTACATGTTCAGCAACTCTTTTTTGACTTTTTGTTTTTTGGACAATAGTACAACTTCTACACCAGCAATCCTCTTCATTTTGTTTCTTTCTAATAGGTGCATTGTGGTCAGTTGGGAACGGTTGATTAGGCGAGGTTTGATAAGTTACAGAGCCAAAAAACAGTTTTCGGTAAATCACCAACTCGCTTCATGAGAACAACTCTCGTGTTAAAAAAGAAAAATACTTCCACCAGAACTCGCACTGTGAGAAAAACACTCACACTTAACTTACTCCGGCTGATTAATTTTGTCCTGGCGACAGTCAGCTGATGATAATGATTGGGAGTCAAAGAGAGTGGTAAGAGAAGGCTACAAGGTGTAGCTAGAGAGAGTAGCACTATCACCAAATACGTATAATTATAGATATAACTTTTTTCTTCGGGGTGTGAGTATTTTGCTCATGGCGCGAGTTCAGGAGGGTTAAGAATCACACTTGTTAGTAATCCCGAGGGGCTGACAAACGTACGATATACTCGTATATACTCGTTAGCCTCTATCTGGTCCACCAGCGCTCGACACTAACGCTCTATGGCAACGGAGTCGTGAACTAATGTTCTCCCTTGGAAAGGATTGAACCTGCACCTATTAGCAGTTTTCCCTTAACCAGCTATTGAGGTCGTACTCATGACGCGATTTTCGAAATATTTCTTCAAATGTCCATCGATCCAACGTAGATAGCGAACATGAGGCCCGTTCAAAATTATATATTGATCAAACAAAACTTATGACCGCTATATAAATATATATATATATATAATTTATAATCGGTTGACGCTCATATGGTTGCGATTTTTGTTTGATCGCTACCACACTCGATATTTAAACGTTTTATGTAAAACTATAGATCATGCTCGTTAATGGCTAAAATCGGACAAGTTGGCCATATAGGGTGAGGAAAATCCAAAACTCGAAATATCTCTGTAATTATCTATGCTATACATTGTATCAAAAGTAGCAATTCTGCACCAAATGCAATTGCTTATAATTGTTGCTGTATACATTTTTTCACCATCTAGCATATTAAAACGAGATATTTTCATTTTTAGTTTTCACCCTTTAGTAAACCCACACTCTAACTCACGTCATATTGACAATAAACTGTTATATCATGAACATATACTGCTGCCTAAACCCCAAATATTACTTTCATCCCGGTGCTACTGAGAGAGATACTTGCAAATCCGTTGTGCAATGATTTAATTAATTGAGAATTTACGATTTTGAAAAAGTTTAATTTGGTCTATACCATATTCGATATTTAAGTACATACTTGAAGAGAGGGAGAGAGATTCGAAAATTCATAGTATCTCCGTTATTAAGAATCGTATTCAGCAATGTAATTTAAAATATATTGTTAAACTATTATTATTATTATTTATTAACGCCCAATTTTTGCAACTCAGGCTAATTGGTACGGGTTATCTACAGGTTACCACCCGTTAAACTATTAATGCTCAACAATTGTTGTTCTGTAGATTGTTTTGTACCTCTAATATTAAGAGATATTGCAGTTGTTCTCAGGCATCAGTAAAGCCCTACTTCTTCTCATGAGAAATTTATTCATAGCATCACATGGGAAATCTGCTTAGTTTAGGGAGCACCAGCGACACAGACTTTATTATTACATCTGCTTCCATGAAAGTTTGTGAGATTACGCTTTGGAGTACTTTTACCAAAACCGCAGGTGGAGAGAACAAAATAGGCTGTCCAATGGAAGATAAACTGCCCACAAACCGAGGTCATCACTCATCTCGGCTGTCAAAATGTCAGAAATGTCATACTCACCGTATGGCCGGGCTGATTAACAGGTTCGCTAGACATTCTGACGAAAAAGAAAGACTCTTACAGTCATTTTGACGTTCAGATAGCGTAGCTGGGGTACCGACGCCGATACCGCGGGAGGACGGATCAAACAGTTCCGGCATAAATCAGCATCCTGGGCTTATCTCCTCCCAACATCCGATACCGTTGGAAATCAGCTGAAATCACAAACCCTATTGCCCGTGCTCGAATGCCACTCGATACTCTGCCATCAAATACCTCTGTAAGTTAGCCAAATGCTTTGATCTTAGATTACAGTCCGTTTATATACAAGGTTGTGCATGCAAACGCCACGGGCCAACCCCAACTGTACAACGATTTTTTTAGCAGATTTTCCTTAAGGGAAATCAGCTATTGAGGTCGTACTCATGACGCGATTTTCTAACCTTTTCTTCAAATGTCCATCGATCCTACGCAGGAAATGACGAAAATGGGGTCCGTTCAAAACTCTATAAGGGGGTTATAAGGGAGGCCTGAATTATAAACGAGATATACGCTAAAACCTATAGCGGAAGTTTTATTTGTCACAAAAGACTCAACCGAACTAAATAAAACTCGGTATGTGAATTAGCACTAACACTTTCATTATAATAAGCCATACCAACATTTCTAGGGACGGGCAGGAGTGGGGGTTGTAAGGGGGGAATTCCGAAAAATAGAAACATCTCCGTTACTATTCGTCCTTCTGTAAATATGTATAGAACCAAAGTAGTCTTTTTTTATTTGAAGTAACTTTTGTTATATTCACTTTTGTCTTATAACATTGTATAAACGAGATATACACTAAAACTATAGCGGGAGCCAACAATTTTATTGGGCACTAACGATTGAACCGAACTTAACAAACCTCGGTATGTCAATTAGCTTTAATTCTTTCATGATTATAAGCTATATTACAATTCTTAAGTTCAAACGAGAGTGGGGGTTATAAGGGAGGCCTGAAATAAAAATTCGCGATATTTCATTGTCTATTTGTTTTTCAACATACATCCACATAACAAAAGTTATTTACTTCGTTATTTAGAGTAACTTTTGTTTTATACATTTTTTTTTGGGAACAATGCTTAGTTTACGCAGCCCCTGCGTGACGGACTTCTTTTTCATTAATAGAATAAAGCGCTTTCACTTCGAAAATCTTGATAGCCTGTTGTAATGAAATGAGAATTCTAATCAATATATGTTAACTACAATCTAGGGCGAGTTCCATTTCTCGCCTAGGCAATAAGAATTTTATTATTATTATTATTTATTAGCGTCCACTTTTTGCAACTTCGGCTAACCGGGACGGGTTATCTACAGGTTATCACCCTTTTCTAGCCAGGGTGGGATTAAGGTTGTTATTTAATGAAATTCGTCACTAAATAATTTCCTTTACCCAGGCGATAATCGAACTCGCCACTCTAGTTTTACCATGTGAGATAAAGGTAAAACGCTTTAACTCACATGACTAACCTGAACTCTAAATAGGAATATATTTAGTGATGAACTCATTAAATAAAATCCTTAGTCCCACCCTGGCTAAGAAGGATGGCAATCTGTAGATAACTAGCCCCAATTAGCCATAGTAGCAAAAAGTGGACGTTAATAAATAAATAATAATAATCTCTTACTGTCTTTATACAGATTAATATGAGATATACTTATCGTCTAAATCGGGTGACATAGTTAGGTGGGTCTAGACGTGGCAATAAATTGAAATGTTTTGAAGACAGAGTTAGATAATGAAAAGTCTTAATTTACAAAAGAATTTCATTAAGAAATTCGCCGTTTCTTTAAGGAAGCCTAAATTTCTGTAGCGATCAAATACAAGGACACAAGGACTGCGTAAAATGAGCAGATTATCCACATGTTCTTATGAGACTATTCATCTCATCTCACCATATATTTATCGTTCCGATCAAATGGTATGGAGTCCAACTCCAAGTATTTTCTAGCAGCCAGGCACCTTTCAAGAATTAACTTCCCCTTCAATGACTGGTTCACACCCGAGTATAAAATGCGCTTTTGCACACGTCTGGATACCAAATAGAAATGAAGTTTTTCGGTGTTAAAAATGACCAAATATTATAATAATATTAAATTTAATTAATTTATCATAATATTTTGGATGATGTGTATGACTCTATTATCATTTTTAAAGGCAGTTACATAGCGTATTTGATAAGAAAAGGAGGGGATGGAGGTAACATTAAGGGGAATGTATTCTTGCTTCGGATACCAAATAGACTTTTACTTTCATAATATCTGATACCGAAAGGTTGGATATGTATGGGTTTGGTTTCGAATAGCCCATTGAAAGGTTTTTGCTAAATTGTATCGGGTGATGCTTGGGTTATATTAAAATATTTCACATTTAATAGGAACCTTCAAGCCTGTAATGCTGGTTTGCCGGCTTCAGCAAGAATACCTTCAAGAGGGCTGGGTATAAGAGTGACTATTGCTAAACAGATACCTGTATTCATTGTTTTAAGTGTATTGGACTGATGATACATTGTTATTTATTATTCTCAAAATCTTTATATTTTTTGAGATCTGCAACTAACATTAAATGGGGTGCTGACAGGAATGTAATGTTAAACCTTTACCGATGTCAGACCAGATCTTTTAATTTCTCTAAACTATCGCTAATTACAATTAACTATAACATCCAGGTTTTCTTTATAGTTAATGTTTAGTATTCAAAAACTATTATTGGGTTGATATGTATTAAAATGTATTTTTACCAAATGTTGTTATTTTCAAATGTACATGGTACTTGGTATTTGAGAATGTGAATATGGTTCATATTGTAGGAAAGGGAAATGTAAGTCAAATGTTTTACCCCGTTTTAGCAGCAAGTGACTAATTTTATACTTCTGACTATTTTGTGTTTGTTGTTACTCTGTATTTTATATCTTGAACAAGGTAATTAATAAATCGAAATCTTGGCAAACATTTCATGTGTGACAACCACATTAACAATTCTAACCTTTTTTTAACACACGATACCATTTTCAAAAATGTTCTTCAAATGATCATCGATCTTACTAGTAGATGACGAAAATGAGGTCATGAACAGACCTCATTTTCTTCATTATATAAGGATTATATATATATATATATATATATATATATATATATATATATATATATATATTTGGTATTTATGCTAGGTTTAAGACGTTTCATGATATATGAGCTCATTATTAAAGTGAGCTAAAAGTAGGTGTATACTCAACTGAAAACTACGAAATGCCAATCAATATCTTGGTTAATATTCAATGTACAGAAAACATGTATACAAAAACATTTATTGAAAATTAAATTTGCATTATAACGGAGACATTTTCCATTTTCGGAATCCCCTTTCTAAAACCCCTCTCCACTTGACGGACTTCAGTTATTAATGAACATAATCATGAATTTCACATAAAACGTTTAAATATGGAAACGATTAAACAGAAATCGCGACCTATAGAGCATTAACAGATTCACACACACAAACACACATATATATATATATATATATATATATATATATATATATATATATAGTTTTATACGAACCTCATTTTCGTCATCTTTTGGGTAGTATCGGTGAACATTAAAGGAAATGTTTCAAAACGCGTCATGAGTACCTCAATAGCTGATTTTCCTTAAGGGTAATCTTCTAATATAATATTGCACATTTTTACAAAAATTACAGGATATAGGAGGTTTTAATACAGGCTGCAAAAGTTCCCAGAAATGTGTTATAAAAGGGTTCACCGCTTTTAAAGAAACTTGTCCTTGAAATCCATTCAAAAAACCGTATAATACTCCAGCCACGGTCTGTTGAACTTGAAGCGAGGTACTTTTTTTTCCAATCCCAGTCGGTTTTAGGTATAGAGCACAAACATAAAAAAAAAAAAAAAAAAAATCATATACATTTCGCCACGATCCAAGCGTCACTGATTCCTGGAAATTGCAAATGGCAGCTTTCAAACCCGCTTTGGAAGACACCCAAGAGTTACTGCGTTCTGAAAATCGTGTAATATCCCGAGTGCCATCCAATACTTTCTCTTTTGGACTTTTATAGTTGCAAATCTTTACCTATTTACTATAAAGCAAATCCGGAGGTGGATATAGGATTTTATGATTAAAGCAGAAGGTACAGCAATATGAAGGGTAGCTTACAAAGTATCTTTCCTACATCAAAGGAAACTTTCCTTCCAAGTATCGAATGATGACATTCAGGCATACTTCTGCTAAACTTAAAGTGGAGGGAAACTTTTTTTTTTCTTTTTTTCAGTCCTACATAGGAGTAATCCTTGCCTATTCATGGTTTATAAAGTCCCCCGTTGAATATCATGATCAAATCAACCATCGCAGTTTCCTCGAAGAGTAATGTGGAGACTTGCTTCCAAAGCTACTTCAAAGAATCTCGTTCAAACCATTTTCCGTTCATTTCATTTAGTGTTAGCCATTTGTGCTGGGATTTAGTCATATAACGTTTAAATACATATAGCACAAATGGAAACTCTTAACTCCATTTAAATGTCTTTACAACAATGTACATTTTATTTATAATCTAAAACTCTAACACTCCTCTTCTTAATATTTAATAAATTCTCTCTAGCCACTAAATACATGTAAATCTTCTTTATATAATCCACTTCAGGGAGATAAGTACCTTCCTGTTTCGGAGAATCATTAAGCCTTTCTCAGCCTAGCATTACGAGTTTCCTTCTCTGTTGTTCTAAAATTGTTATTGATAAAAAGAATAGTGCCATAGTTAGAGATTCCCCTTTATTGTCCGTAATCCTAGATCTTCATTTTGGCCCCTACAATTGGCGATTTTATTTCTCTTCTTGCCTAATCCGCTTGTGAACAAAAAGAAATGATCAGTAAACTATCTGGCATCTCTTGATGTCTCTTCCTTCCTCCTCCCAAACTCCTTTAGGCGGTATTAACCATTCGTACAGCAAAATCATTCACCTAGAGATAGCTCAACCACTGAGCATGCCTAGGTGAAGTTTCCATCCGTAAGCCTCCTTCTTCCCTTGCAACACAAACTCATGCATCACATTTTGTAATCAAAAGATATAGTCAAATAACATGAAACAAACACATTGATCCTACCCGGATCAGAAGAGAGGTGAGGTCTTCCAATGAAATTTGACAAAAACTAAACGCGTTGCCTGCTCGGGTTCTCCACCCCAACTCCTATCCTCTCTAGTTTGATTAAGTGCTCCAATGGTGGCTAGCCGTTTCATCCTCTTGCAATTCAATTCCCCTACCAAGATTTTTTTTTTCATTGAAATAATCCAGTAACATTACCTGTCATGACTTTTCCAGGTGTAAAATGTTTTAATTCTCTAACAACAATTTTCATTTCGGACAAGATATGATAGATTATACTTAGCTAACTTTTCTAGATCTTGAGTAAGCTGGAAGTTCTCCGGAATGGTCTTAATGCAGCTACATTCTAGTAGTAGTCTGTAGTTTCATCCCGGTTTTCGAATAGAACATTATTATTACTCATGAATTATTTTAAGCCTTTTCAATAGCCTTAACTCTTAAAACAAGTCCACTATACAACTGTAAACTTGATGCATTATTTTCGTATATCCTCATCTAGCAAACTAATGCGTCTCCCATTTTGTATTGGGAGTGTTTTTCTAGATAGCCCATCATATGTGTATAAGTCGTTTCTAGCTACATACTTTATCACGTCACACATACACCGACACGCAGGGGCTGCGAAAACTAAGCAGATTTCCCACGAACTGGATGAGTTATTGGCGTTTTCATCTCATTATAAATGCTCAAATTTCAGATAATTTCTGACTTCCCCCCCCCCGTCACTAACCTACCCTATTCCGGGTCCAATTTCAGCCATGAGCGAATATGAACTTAAGAGTTCAATGAAATGACTAAGTATAGAGCATAATATACATCTAATAATCGTTTTCGATTTACGTCCGGTAAATCTTAATTGCACCTCACTACTTATTTGCTTCTATCTCACACAGATATTTCGTATTCTCGAAATCCCCCCCTCCTACTGGTTCCATTTCACCCATTAACAGACGTGATCTTTATTTTTACATAAAACGTTCAAATATCGAGTTTGGTACTCATCAAACAAACATTTCGACCGCTAGAGCGTTAACAGACACTTATGTATTTTATATATGGTATGGATACTCGATCTTCCCTCCGTGCATTCCGAATCATACCTAAGGATTACATACGACGTACTAGTAATTTCTCTACATAAGTTAAATTAGTGGAGATTTTGATCTATTTTTCTAATCATGGACGCCAGTGTTGAAATAGTGGCATTAATCATATATTAATATAAGCAGCTATAAAACTAATACAACTCACATAAACATCAGCAAACTAATTCTTCGACAATGGGACTACGAATGGTACTCACTTTGGGGTTTCTGACGGGGCCTCCCCCTTTTTTCTGTTCGGATCTCGTCCAGTTTTTCTGTAAAAAACAACAGTATATCAGTAACAAGAAATATTATAAAAAATGATTATATCATTGTGGTACATTTCAGCTTATAACTATATAGGATAAAATTACCAATTTTATTCATATTCCTTAGCAGGAAATCTCCACTCATTGTCTCATTAATTATCCATTTAATTTCTAAATTACTACGTTTCATCTAATAGGAACAATATATGTATTCTCAAACGTTTGTTATTGTAATACCCTATTACATAAACGGGTTCGATTACCGTGTGGGGAATAAGATATTATTTAGAGAATAACTCACTAACTAAAATCCTTAGTCCCATTTTGGTTAGAAAATAATAGTAAACTTTAAGATAATCCATCCAAATTAGCCTCAGTAGCACAATGTGGACACTAATAATATATATATATATATATATATATATATATATATATATATATTTGTCGAGATATATATCTATTTGTTGAGTGTTGATCTATATATATATATATATATATATATATATATATATATATATGTATGTATTTTGGACAACATTTTCGTCATTTCCTGCGTAGGATCGATGAACATTTGAAGAAATTTTTCGAAAATCGCGTCATGAGCACGACCTCAATAGCTGATTTCCCTTGGGAAATCTGCTAATAGTGTACGTTGGCTTTCTTTAAGGAGCTTGTACTCAGGATTTAAAACTGCCTGTTGATCCTAATATGATGAAAAAAATATAACCTTTTTTTTTTTTACGTCCCTGTATTTTTACTACTTCTGTATTAATTGACTAAATCTGTACATTACTTTTTCAACTTTCAGTTAATATTCACTTCTACTCACTTATTTTTCAGATTTCTCTGTTATATCATGAAATATCTGATATATTAAATGTAAGGCATGTTTTTACAGTCCTCACTTATAGTATAAAATGTGATATGAGTTCACCTTGGTCTCATTACAGCGCCAGGGGAATCTCCTATTCTACACAGCTTGTGCGTCGGGGACTTTCATAAATTTTCAATAGCTTTATAAAATTATATCTACTTTATATAAATAAATTATATTCTTGCAGATACAGGTTTGTCGTACATTTACAAAAAAAAAAACTGTTGTCATTGCTGTGAGAAGAAAAATTTATTGAATGATTTAAATTTATATGTATGTACGAACATTTTAGCTTGGTCGATGTGCTTGGTCTTTCCCCTCCACTCGCTCAAAATCCAAAGCTATTGATAATAAGAGGCGTTGTCACAATTTAATACTGAAGTTTCTAATATTTGTGCATTAATAAACATTAAAATTATTTAGGGAAATAGAAAAATGATTGTTAAATTAAGGTTTGTAGCAGAGATAAGAATAATTCGAAGATCCAGAAATAGTGGCCTCGTTGGCAAGCTATCCAGCCGTCGTGGAAATCATTTCGTCTTTGATATCCACAACCTCCATATTGACTTTGGTTAGCATAAGGATTGGAATAAGTTAGAGCAAACCATTAAGTTTTAGGTGAGTGTTTGTGTGTGAGCGTGTGTGCGTGTGTGTGTGTGTGTGTGCGTGTGTGTCTGTGTGTGTGTGTGTGTGTGTGTGTGTGTGTGTGCGCGCGCGCGCGTGTGTGTGCGTGTGTGTGTGTGTAGTACATAAAATTATGAAATGTGGCAGTAAATGATTTAATTTTTTTTAACCAACATTTTAATATTTGTTTAAAAACAATTACTATAAATAAAGTAGCACACACTAATGAAAACTGTTATTCACTGTTTCAGTCATTAGTTACAAAATTAAAGATCCTTTTGATTGAATTAGCAGATTTTCCTTAAGGGAAATCAGCTATTGAGGTAGTACCTATGACGCTATTTTCGAAGAATTTCTCATAAATGTCCATCGATCCTACCCAGGAGTTAATGAAAATGAGGTCCGTTCAAAATTATATATATATATATATATATATATATATATATATATATATATACTTGTCTGTTAACGCTCTAGCGGTCACAATTTTTGTTTGATCGTTACCAAACTCGATATTTAAACGTTTTATGTCAAAAGATAGATCATGTTCATTAATGGCTGAAATGAACCAGTGGGAGGGGAGGTTTAGAGGGGGGATTTTCTTAACTTAAATGTACTATAAATACCGTTATATACACTTATTCTATATCTTGAATATTAACCGAGATATTTGCATTTTTCAGTTTTCAGCCTTCAATAAACCCCCATTTCTACTCATATAACCACATTATGCGAAGCTTTAATACCATAAATTGTTTTCAAGAGACCTTTAATATACTAGATAAATGCATATATATATATATATATATATATATATATATATATATATATATATATATCTTATGTTCTTGGACTACTAAAATTTGATTGATTGAGATAAAAATTATTCTGATCCATTATAAATTACAGTACTAGATATAGTACATAGTTTTCAATTAAATTAATATGTTATAATTTGATATATTTCAGTAATTGTTTTTCTTTTCTTTGAGAAGTTGAAACATCTGCTTGTTTACGATACAGGTGCTTCCCGCCTGGAGGTTTCTTATTATCGTTTGTATTTATTCACTTGATGTTGACGGTGCTATTGTACTACCAGTTTGTAGATTTATCTATTGTTAAACATCAAGAGGGAAATCTGCTTAGTTTACGCAACTCCTGAGTGACGGACTTTTTTACTAAGTCTTAACAATATGAATGAATAATTACGAAAAAATAAACCATTTACTCGGACTTCCTTTAAGGAAATGAGCTATTGAGGTTGTATTCATGACGCGGCTTCCGAAAATCTCTTCAAATGCCCTTAATCCCACATTGTAGATGACGAAAAAAAAAGGTCAAAATTATATCAATTATCAAATATATATATATATATATATATATATATATATATATATATATATATATATATATATATATATATAGAGAGAGAGAGAGAGAGAGAGAGAGAGAGAGAGATAGATAGATAGATATTGTTGTAGGTTCAATTCCCGCCAAGGAAAAACATTAGTTCAATGGGTTAATGGGTACAATTATGACTCTATTATTATTTATTTGAGATGCCGCTACAATGGGGATTCATCTTTTAACATATTTGATTATGCCTGTAGTAGCTGCTGTCCACGCACCTGCCAGACCCTCAGGGTAGAATAGGGCCCGTCAGTTTCAAGAGAAAACTCATTCCAGGTCCTCCTTGGATAACGGAGGTTGTGCGTCAAGTTGATCACTAACTAAAAGCTCTGATCACGAATCCCTCGAGTCTTTCTAGGTGGCGGCTAGGCATCTTAACGTCCTCATAATTCCAGAATAAAATAAAAATACTTGTCTCCTACCGCTCCAGAAGTCGCAATTCTTGTTCAAACTCAATAATCAAGCGTATTACGTAAAGGTATATATCAACAACTGAAATGTAACTCTAGAAGGGGGGGGGGTTGTTTAGAGTGGTAGGATATCGAAGATTATAAATATCTCCGTTGCTATAAGTCGAGACAAAAAATCATTATATAATCATTCTTGGTGTAAACCTGGTTTTTTTTTTCTTGAATATTAACCGAAATTTCTCACTTTCACTTTAACTTTCAGCCTTCAGTAAACATCCACTTTTAGTCATCGCACTTTTACAATAAGTGAATAAACCATGAAGCGTCATATTCCATGCTTAAATGCCCAATATTGCTCTCAACACATATTTATTAGTTGAGATACATGCTATTAAGTTGTGTGATGATATCATTATATATATTTCAATTGACTGCCCACTTACACTCATCAGTAATTTATTAGGAAATAGAGAATATATGGTGAGCTGAGATCGATATGAGTAATGCCAGCACGGGGAAAATCTTAATTTGCACAACCCCTTGGTTGACGGATTTTTCTCATTTGAAAACCTCTCAAGCCCTGCCATTCCTCCAAATGGAATGCTTTTGAAGAGCATAATTATACATTTATCTCAGGAAGCTCTACCTAGTTACCTCATAAGTAAGGTAAGAGGAATGGAAGGTAAAAAAAAAAAGTAAAAAAAAAATAAAAAAGAGGGAAATGTAGATATAGAAGGATAGGGGTAGCTAATCCAGGCCGGAGAGAGAAGCGTGAGGATTATTTTACAACCCTTATTTCCGGGGTAGCACATAACTCCAACCCTGGCCCACTCATCGTGGAATATGAATCCTTAAAACTGGCCCTGTCCTCTCTCATATCCCATACCAAACCTCTAATAAATACAAGTTAGCTACACTCAAGACTTGATAAACCATGATATATTTTCAAATAACCTCGGCTTCCTAAATACTAACGCGTTCTGCTCAAAAGTCTTATCCTTTTTAAGATTAAACACAGCGACTACCCTCATATATGCGGCTAACCAACCTTCCAAATGCCAAGAGTCCGTGGGGCTGTGTTAACTAAGCAGAATTCTAAAGCACTGGAGGAGTCACTGGTCAACTCATTTCATCATATATTCCCAATTTATATATATAAAAAAAAGAACCCATGAGTAGAAGTGGGGGTCGACAGAATGCTGAAAACCAGCTAATACGAATAACTCGCTTTGCTTTACGAGCAACCGTGTACAACAACAATTCTAGAGCTTCAGGCTTTATTGATGTGATCACACAACATATTTTTATCTATCCCACAAAATAAAGGTCCTTCGAAAACAATATTTGGTAATTAGATAAGGAATGCGGCTTATTGTAAGGTGCGATGACTAAAAGGAAGGAGGGGGGGGGAATCCAAATATCATATAGTGTTTTATACATGTGCTCTCTAAATTACCCGAGATATTTCTATATTTTAGTTTTCGGTCATCAGTAAACCCTCACTCCTACTCACGTCATATTAACTATAAGCTGAAATACTATGGACGACTTCTCTCCAAGGTAAAAAACGAAATAAGGTTTTCATTGAACTATTTTGTTGTAGGACCAATGCAAATAAGTCATGTGATGACATGACGTTATGGATTAATATTTTCGGTTTTATACTCGTTTTATTATATGCATATTTAATATATACCCTACTCAATATTGAGCCATTCCATATTTGTTATTGGCTGAAGTCGGACCTGGAATAGTGGATTACAAATTCAAAATGTCTCCGTTATAATGAGCCAGTAAGTCCACTACGTCTTCCATTATGCCCTAGAAATTTTCTAAATCAGAGATGGATTTTGAGTGACATTTTGTCCTGAATATTGAACACGTAATTGACTTACCAAACTGGGAAACATTTTTTGGCAAGAAAGGTTCAATTGGGTATTTCCTTTTGGTTTATTTTTTCATGAAATGAGAGAATTAAGAAATATTAGACCACAGTAGAAAATTTGTCAGGTTTATTTATTTATTATTGTTAAATATATTTATATAGTTCTAACCGCCATTGAGGGGAAACTATCGGGGAAACTCCTTTGAGGATTCGGCCTCATTTTTCTTAAGAATAAGCGGCCATTTCCTTTAACGCTTTAAGTAAGTTTGTCTAATGCGGTAGTTTGCTTTATGGATCTGGCGTGCCTTGGGACTGGAGTTTGTTACTCTTCAATGGTGATGCTGTTGCTTTAACGAGTTTGCGCTATTATCCCAGCCCTGAATGTCGGCTACTTTAAAGCAGCTCTTACTCTCCTCCCTATCTTCCTCCAGTGCCTCTTTGCTGTCTCCTTCTTAATGCCGCTTCTCACCTTCAAGAATACCCTCATTGGAGTCAGTATAGAACACGATAGTGCTAATCGGTAAACCTATAAGTATCAGAGGCTGTTTACAACAGTCATCAGATCTATATAGATCTCTCGTTCTTCATGGGTTACGGTCCATTACTCGAAACCGTTTATGCCAGCATTATAATATAAATTTTATGTCGATCAACTTTAGGGGGTCAAGATAACTAAGCATAATGTTCCTCATCATTTTATTCGTTGACTTTGAATAATCCATTCTGAAACGGACGTTGGACGCATTTGCTCTTGGCATATACAAATTAAAGTCCTTCTCACAGGGACTGCCTAAACTAACCAGATTTCCTCGTAAAGTTTAACAATAGATAAATCTACATACTGGTAACACAATAGCGCCGTCAATAACAAGTGAATAAATACAAACGATAATAAGGAACCTCCCGACGGGAAGAGTATGAAACGCAAACAAACAGTTGTGCCAATTTCTCACCAGAAAGAAAAACAATTACTGAAATATATCAGAATATAACATATTAATTTTATTAAAAACTATTTAATATATACTAGTACTGCAATTTATAATAGAACAGAATATTTTTATCTAAATCAATCAAATTTTAGTAGTCAAAGAACTTAATAAGAAGGGAGGGGTCACCAGAAAATATTTGCATTTATCTCGTATAATAAAGGTCTCTTGAAAACAATATATGGTATTTAAGCTTTGAATAATCTGATTTATTGCATAGAAGAGTGTTGTTTATGTAACATGAGTAGAAGTGGGGGTTTGATGAAGGCTGAAAATTGGAAAATGCAAATATTTCGGTTAGTATTCAAGATAGAGAATAAATGTATATAACAATATTTATAAATCATTCAATTTGCAATAAAATTTGTTCTCTACAACGTTTCGAATCCGACGTATAGTAACGGAGATCCCCCGAGTTTGGCAACGATCAAACAACTATTGCGACCGCTAGAGCGTTAGCAGACATATATATATATATATCTCTATATATATATATATATATATATATATATATATATATAATTTTGAATGGACCTCATTTTCGTCATCTCTTGGGTAGGATCGATGTACATTTGAAGAAATTTTTCGAAAATTGCGTTATGAATACTACCTCAATAGCTGATTTCCCCTAAGGGAAATCTGTTAAAATCCTTTGTCCCAATCTAAGCTATAAGGGTACCATAAATTATACATAACACGTACTGATTTGTCTTTAGCAGTACAATAAAGTTTTATTTCATTTATAATAACAGGGTTACAGTAGGAAATACTGTAGAGTGGGTCTTCAGGAGCGAAGAAAAAATTGGCCTATAGGCCAACTTATTTTGCCCAAAAAAAAATGACTAGATAAGCCCAGCCGAACTCTATGGATACGTGACTGCTACTCTTATGCAGTTGGTGGCTTGAACACGCTTGAAAGTTAAGTGGAAGCCTTCCAGCTAGCAAGTTAGTGGACGAATGTCTTTTGTAAGAAAATCTTATAAATCTTAGCTCCCGTCCACAGGCAGGCTGACAGCGTCAACTGGCCACATACCCTCAGAGTAAAATGGGGCCCGTCAGTTTACTGGAGACAACACATTCTAGGACCTCCTTGGATAACAGAGGTTATTCATCGAGTTGATCACTCACTACATAAAACCTCTGATCAAGAATCCTTAGGGTTAGTTCCCCTTAGAGGAATCCTTAGAGTCTTGCTCAGGGGCGACTAGAGGACTATAATGCTGCCGAAAAAAAAATAAGGCTTTGTTTTACACCGACCATTTGATCAAAATTTTTTATGGGGAGGGGAGGGCGTTAGAAGAGGGTAAAATATTTTTTTTTTACTTCATCACTATATGATTAGCTTCGTTTAAAACATTGCAACAACAACTAATTATAGTTTTGAGATAGTGAAGAAAATTCATCAGTCAAAACGAACGTCATAATACTTGGAGATAGAAAAAGACGTCCAATTCTTTATAAGTTCACTGCTGTGAAACGTCAAAATACTTCCATATAATATTATAAAGCAATTCGGAGTGTCAAATGATAACTAAAACTTTCTAAGCACATGGTTTCAATAATAAACGAATTGCATTGTTTTATTTCTATCTACACGACCCAGATTTTCTGAAAATATTGGCATTGGAACTCCTTCCAAAATAAACAAATCTAATGAATCTTTGCACAAACCCAACTTTTCGTGTTCACTAATTGAGCGTTTCTGCACATGACATCCGAATTCTTAGAGATAACTGACATAGAATGTCCTTACTCTGCGACTGATTGCTGTCCATTACTAGAGGACAGGGATTATACTGAGCCTCCATGGCTAATCTGATCAACATCTGATTATATCAAAACCCATTCGCCATCCTGTCAGTCCTGTCAGCCCGCTCCAACGCCCACAGAACTCCAAGGTGCCCCCTTGTCCACTACTATGCAATACTACATCATTTTGGCTACTGACTACAACGTTTTCACGTAAAGATCAATAAGAAGGCCAAGTCCTCTACTGTTTTTTACTATTATGCAGAGTGCACTTTTATTTATAGCTTTAAGTTTTTGACATACGCTTATCGTTGTTTACTTCTTTAATTTTTATTAGTTGACTAGTTATTAGATTTTCTATTGTTTTTACTCTTTATTTTGTATTTGTTTTTGTGACTGTTTTTTATTTTGTTTTTGGTCAGCTATGATTGTTAAATTAACTCAATGTTGTGTTTGCCAGCAGGCACTGAGGATGGAGCGTTGACTCCTAAAGTGCACTCTGCATAATATTAAAAAACAGTAGAGGACTTGGCCTTTTTATTGATCCTTATCAATTGGTTCCGCTACGGTATATGTAACACCAATAAGAATCTCAAATCATCATCTAAAATAAATGACGAATTTAAAACATTTTTGTTTGGTTTTCCATTAAAAAGATTAACAATAATGCAAAGTTAGGCACGGCCTACACCAGCGATTACAGACCGTGAGCAAAAGAAGAGGCCGTCATGTAGAAACTGCGTTAATTTGGCGTATTTCCCATTTTTTGGACAAGCTACGTGTCTGAATCCGCGCAATTGTTATTTTTCCTGTAATAAATATCACATGTATTCAGGTCTTGAAATTTAAGCTAGATATGAGATGTTTAGTAGGACAGAAGCAAATGCCTTGGTTAATGGTAGCGTTCGAGAATACAAAATTGTGGGAAATTAAATTTCATACAAGAATAATTATCCATATAAAAAATAACAAAGTATAGAGCTCTTCACCCCAAATTTAATTTTTTTTAAATTAGATCATTATAACGTTAAGGCTGTATACTTGGCTATTTCTTATATGGATTATTGTGGCCCCCAAAAAATAAAAAAAGTGATTTGAATAAAAAAAATGGTTATGTAACATGTTTCGATCCTAACCATTACGGCAAAGATATATCGATTTTGTTGTTACCTCGCACCTACATGTAACTCCTGCTACGATGAAAATTAATAAGAAATGAGTAGGAGTGGGCGTATACTAACAACTCAAAACTAAAAAGGACAAATATCTATGTTAATATTCACAATAAAGAATATATGCATATAATAGCAATGATAGGCAATTAAATATGTAATAAGATTAATACTTTACAATTTTCCGAAAATAAAGAACGATAATAACGAAGATTTTTTTTTTTTAAATTCCCTCCTCCCCGGTTTAATTTCAGATGTTAACGAACTTTGTCGTTGTTTTACATAAAACGTTTATATACGAGTTTGGCGACGATAAAACAAACATTGTGACCAGAAGAGGGGTTTTATATATATATATATATATATATATATATATATATATATATATATATATATATATATATATATATATATATATAAGTAGACGCCTTTTTTTTCTTATGATAGTTGGATAGCTCGAAAATCGTGCCATATGTGTAACCCCGGTGGCCGATTTTCATTAAAGTAAATTTTTTTTTACAAAATGTTCTTTTAAAAAGTACCATACAACTTTATTTGGTACTCTCTCTCTCTCTGTCGGTATATATATATATATATATATATATATATATATATATATATATATTGTTACAAAATCAGTAACAAACGTTATTTATTAGAGTTCTTTTGGATTGCATAATTAAACACTCACAAGCTTCAGAGTTTCTATTGTATCACTGTACAATTTATTTAACAATGCACTAAGCACTTAATTAATTATTCTTATCTCCTACTTACAGTATGCACTGATAGCTTCACTGTTCTTGTTATTACACAGTCCAATAACTCACTCACGATCACTGAAGTTCACAAAACCATGGCACTGAACTGATCTTCGCAAAGATAACGGCACTGCAATGTCCTTTACTTAAAAACGGATCAACTCTGTTATTTTCATAAACACATCGCAAGACTGTTGTAAATCACTTTACCGTACTGCAACTAAGACGCACTGTTCACTAAAACTGCACTGAACATACTGTTGATCAACACACTGTTGATCATTTTTTTATCGGAGATTCAGTGTGTCACCCACAGACTGGGTAACCAAACTGCCCCGCTCAGTGGAGAAGGGCGTGCGTTTATAAATTAAATTTCAATGAGGCTTTCTAGCCTCATATCAATAGGCAGAAATTAAAATAAAAAGGGCGCCACGTTGTTTGTTTTGTCAGGTAACAACGAAAACCAGTATTCTCCAAACAAATGAGTTTATTTATAATAATAAATCAACTAAACTTATCTCTAATCTTAACTTAAAAAAAATAACTAAATAAAAGATTAAACAATATTCCCCATGGGGGACTTATCAATACGAGTAAATAGGCCTTTTCTTTTTTAATTGTGTATACACTGTAAGCATAGGTTTGGTACCTTTTGTACAATGAAATAACTGCTATTCTGCAAGCTGTATTACTCTCTGATCCGCCAAAGCGTTTATCGGGAGCAATAATCCTCACTGGGACTCGAGGTGGACCCTGCTGTCTCCTGCCAGCTTGTCTCCCGCCGGTCGCTTCTCGTCTTCGGCTCTCGCGCAGCCTGCCCCGCGCAGGAATCTCCCGCCTGTCTTCTATCTCAATCACCCGTCTTTGGCGAAGGTAAAAATGGGCCGTAACAAGTGTTTGAATTGGATAGCGGTTGGGAGACAGAGTGACCTGCCTTGGTTGTCCCGATAGTTCCCCTTCTACTGAACACTCTAAGTTCTATTTTAAGGGGGTTTGTCAGCTGGTGTGGGAGTAAAAGAACTTAAGGTTATGGGTTACCTGGCAACTGGAAAGTCTGGGTGGGTTGTGAGGATAGGAGAAAACGAAAGAAGAGAGGATAGGGATGACTAAACTCAAGGCGGGCAAGGGTCTTTTATAGCTTGTCGGAAAAATCAAAGCGGAATTGTCTGGACTCTTCTAGATCCGGACTGGTATTGGCGAGGACGCCATATGTCGGCATCTTTGATCCACTTCGTACTTCTTAAATACGTGACTATCTCTGTTCAATCTTTCATGTACGTAGTTTTCGTAAGTATATATATATATATATATATATATATATATATATATATATATATATATATAAAATCTTGAATGGACCTCATTTTCGTCATCTCCTATGTAAGGTTGATGTACATTCGAAGAAATCGCGTCACGAGTACAACCCAAATACCGATTTCCTCTGGAGGGAAATGTGCTAAAACAATAAATAGTATTTAAACATGAAATAAGAGGCCTTTGCTTTTTAGCGCCTCTAACTTTGAATCACTATTCCCTACACATAGGACAGCTTTATTGAAATATATTCAGTTCCATTATGTGAAAACGTCGTGAGTGCACCCAAGGCATTGCATTATTAATTATCTATTCGTAATCATTCAATCCGCTTTGTAACCCTTTTTAAACAAACAAGTTTCATTTGATATTCCCTTCAGCAAAAATTAGTCCTACTGAGGCAGGAGGAAAATGCAGACAAATTGGTTCTGTTTTACCAAACGAGAAGAAATTAATTGTGGGAACAATAGCCATAGCACTGAGCTGATGTGATAACATTGGAAACAGTGCGGGAGGCTTCGTTGGATAAATAAGGCTATTCTCAAATGACCACCTGTGAGTGTGCATGAATACTCTGCTTAAAATAAACCCCTGCAAACACCTCTCTCATAATTCGTCATCGTATACCGAGAGGAAACGAACTATACCAAACACCCATTTTGACATTTTATTCACAAAAGGCTCATTATGGTTTTATCAGTTACTTAATCAGTGATAAATCATGTCACATTTTAGCTCTAACTCTCTCTCTGGGCTAAATCATTCTCAGTTCCAATCCCCCAGTATCACACCGCAGTGTGTGTACACTAGAATTTAAAATGGTCCGACAAGCAGATGCTGCACAAACTAAGCACATATTCAACGTCCTAGAATGACACACAAATAAAATTATCCCAAATTCTGAGTTTCATTCTACTTATTATTTTATTTCGTATCAAACTCCTAAAAAAAAAAATTAAATTCATGTTAGAAGTGAATTATTTAGTAACGAAGTACCTCCATATTAAAATCAAACAAGTACAAGTGGAAATTTACAGAATGTTGAAAACGGAAAATACAATCAACTCAGTAATATAAATATAATATAGTCAGCAATAATACTCAATTATAACACTTATCGATGCAACACTTTTAGCAACTCATTCATTTTCATGTCAGTTCAACACAAATATTACATCACTAATTTAGAATTCCTTATAATTTTTATTACAAGTACTGAGAATCGGAAAAATAACAAATTTTAATTTTTTGTCACAAACAGTTCCAAAATTTGGCTGTGTAAAGTTTTGAAAAGCCCGTCAAGCAGGGGATTCGTAAACTAAGCAGAACGTAAAGTTTTGCAATAGATAAATTTACATATTGATAGCACTTAACATCACCCTGAATTTTAAGTGAATACATAGAAACGATAATGACAAATCTTTCAGTCAATTTTTATAACCTCTCCACAGAAAGCGACTGAATTATAGTGTCTGAACAAACAGGTCTGCTAACTTCTCAGAGCTGAACAGATAGATAGAAATATTCTTCACAGGAAAGAAAAACAATTCCTAATATATATCTGTATTTAACATATTAATTTTATTGAAAACCATTTACTATACTAGTACCGTAGTTAAAAATGAATCAGAATAACTTTATCTCAGTCACTCAAATTTAAAAACTTACGATGGGGGGGGGGGGGTAGATAATAAATATAATAATAAATCTTCGAGCTAGAAACTTGCAAAACTAATGCGACCCACTGCCCAAACTTAAAGTATAGTACACGATGCAAGGTACGGATGAGAAGCAGATGCCATGAATGCTGATCCATCAGAAGGACTTGACCCTGGATTTACCGGAAGGTTTACGACGGCAGCAGAAGCCCAGTTATGTAAATGCGTTCATGAAGGCTTAATTAAGCACCTTCAGATTTCTCTCTGAAATATTATTATCCCAGAATAATATTACCGCAATAATGTTCTCCAGAAAAGACATTAAAGAAAGAAAAATTGCGACCGCTAGGGCGTTTATTTTGTATACACATTATAAAGGTGTTCCTTAGTAATTCACCCAACGGTTGAGGATTCACATGACAAGCAAAATAGAACACAGTATGAAATCCAAAAGTTCTTGAAACTCAACCACAGTAAAGTCCGTCACAGAGAAGCTGCGTAAACTAAGCAGATTTCCTACGTGAAGATTTACAATAGAGAAATCTGCATACTAGTATCAGTAATAGTAACGAGTTACGGAAACGGCTGAGCTACCATTCGGCGAAAACTCACAAATGCAACCGACATCAGCCGATCTCTTCTCGTCCGTTATCCACACACACTTAATAAAAATGCAAATATCTCGGTTAATATTCAAGATTGAGAATAAATGTATATAACAATATTTATAGTAAATTTAATTTGCAATAAGATTGGTTTTATACAAGTTTTCGATCCGACCTATAGTAACGGATATATTTCGAATTTTCGAAAATCCCCCCTCTTAACCACCCTCCCACTTGTCCGATTTTAGCCATTAACATACTTGATCTTTGCATAAAACGAGTAAATATTGAGTTTGGGAACGATAAAATAAAATTATAATCGCTAGAGCGTTAACAGACAAATATATATATATATATATATATATATATATATATATATATATATATATATATATATATATATATTTGTATATATATATACCCTGTGGGCCAGGGGGATCCACTATCGCCGTTTCTCTTCAACATGGCGATAGATTTCGTATTTCAAGAGCTCAGTGAAAAAGATGTCTGCAATGCTTACGGATACCAAGTGATTGAAAATTTACCAAATCTCTCATGCTGCGGATTTGCCGATGATGTAGCTCTTATTGCAAAAGATAAAGCTTCAGCCGAACACTTGATCGAGCAGGCAATTGACTGTTTTCAAAAAATTGGCCTAAAGGTAAACGCAAAAAAGAGCACAGCAATAATAATTGACAAAGGAAAATTGGTAAAGCAAGAAATTACAACCATGGACGGGCAACAAATTTTCAGTATCGGCCAAAATGACAAAATAAAATAGCTAGGAGTTACGTTTCAGCAAGAAATCTGTCTCGATACTGAATAACTCACAAGCACGCTGGTTGAAAAACTAAACAAGCTGTCATCCTCCAGTTTGATCAAGCCGGACCAAAAGTTAAATATATTAAACCAATATATATGGCCAATAATGATTTACCCTCTTCAGTGTGCACCAATAAAAGACCTGAAACCGTCCTTTTTATCGAAAATAGATAAAATAATTAGGAGCTGCGCAAAAGAAATATTAAGTCTGCCATCAGATACTCCTAATTGTATGTTTTATACATCAAGAAAGGTTAGAGGTTTGGGTTTGTTTAACGCATATTGGGAGGCTTTCTTACAACATATAAATATATGTATGGCCCTTATCAAAGACATGAACCCATATGTACTTCAAACAAGAGATCTCACTTCTGAATCATCCGACTGCTTAAAAGCTCTCGATATTACAATAGAGAAGACCGTAAATATCAACGTCAGAAACCTGCGACAAGAACTACGCCATAAATCCTTTAGCGAGTGGTGCTCATTACCAGCTGAAGGAAAAGGCGTAGAAACGTTTAATGACTGGCAGGCCGGTAATGCGTGGATGTCTGACAAAAAAGGGCTGTCTTCATCAGAATGGACAACGGCGGTGAAAATGAATGTGAACCTAGTGCCAGTTCGCTCTGTCCCAGGAAGGAACCTAGGAAACACCCACTGTAGGCATTGCAGTGAGATTGAAACCCTTCCCCATGTCCTAGGGTCCTGCCAATGGGGCGAGCAGATGCGCAATTCTCGACATCATAAAGTCCGGACTCATATTGCTCACCTCTTGAAAAAGAAGCACCCTGATTGGGATATATTTGAAGAGGTGACTTGTAATTCGTCAGACGGCACTCCAAGAAGAGCGGACATAGTAGCCATAATGAAAAATGAAAAAAAGGCATCATACTAGATCCTACTGTCCTTTTTGAGATGCACAAAAATCAAGCTGACGAGGTGGATCAAGAGAAAAAATCAATATATGAGCCGTGCTGCCCGTATTTCTCAAAAAAATATCAAATACAAGATTGGGCAGTTATGGGACTACTATTCGGCTCAAGAGGAGTCCTCCACCAAAAAACGGTGAAGACATTAATAGACCATGGGCTGACAAAAGATGATTTGAAGGAGTTATCGACACTTATCCTAAAATCATCGATAAGAATCGTCAATCACCATTTATATAAAAAATAAAGATGATAAAGTTAAGCTGCACTCTCACCTGAGATACCCCCCTAATCTGCACGCATTCAATTTATTCCAAATTTTCATTTAAAATTTAATCAAAATTTAAAAAACAAAACATCATTACCAAGAAATTGGCAGATTAGGAGGCTGACCACTCAGGTACCCTCAGAAAGAGGGCAGCTTATTTTGTTTGTTGTTATATATATATATATATATATATATATATATATATATATATATATATAATTTTGAACGGACCTCATTTTCGTTATCTCCTGGGTAGGATTGAAGGACATTTAAAGAAATGTTTCGAAAATTGCGTCATGAGTACGACCTCAATAACTGATTTCCCATAAGGGAAATCTGCTAAAATAAAATTGACCAACTGATTTGAAGTACTTAGATAGTTTGCCAATTGAAGAGCTCTGGTCTCCGATCGAAGGCCACTACTGAACAGAGAGGAAGAGGCTTTCCGGGACATGGCTTTCCAGTCCACTACGTGGAATTCTGTATCGTTCTTTTTCACTTCCTTTGTCACCCAATCTCATCTTCGGTCCCCCTTATTGTCTGTTACCCACGAGTGCCGCACTCATTGTCTTGTATAGTGAGCCGGTACATTGTAACCTCTTGTAGGTTTTATATCATGTGAAATCGACTGTTCAGATATAACCTCATCTCTCGTCTTCCTTCTCCAGAGTCCGAAGCCACCATTTGCTTACGACAAATTTTGATATCTTTCTCCAATAAGATAATATCTTTTTCACATAGGATAGTAGCTTAACCTTACCTAGAATTGATAATATATACGTACATGATTCTAAGCGATTGGGCCATAAATAGGACTGCTGACTATCATACCATAAACTTAGGATTGGAGGCTATTTATAAACACATATGGCAAAACGTTACCCAACCGGGTTTTTATAAAAAAAAAAAATCCGTCACGCAGGGGCTGCATAAATTAAATAGTTTTCCCATGTGATGTAGCATACTCGTGACTTGGAGAGAGAAAAAGACGTCCAATTCTTCACAAATTTTTATTTCAGTGCTATGCGCTTTCCAAGACTTTTAGACAAAAGTCAGAGACACACATGAAAAACAATAACATCAATAAAATCTCTATACATTACAACAGGGTCATTAATCATATTAATATCAATAAATAAAAACACAAAATAAATATCTAACAGAAGTGAATATAATAAATGGACTTAAGTCAAATCCTAAAATAAAATAAAATACGGAGAGTGAGAGATCCATTGAGGTATAGCTAAAAAATATTTACTGACCTACTTGCATGCGCTCATAGCGAAAGGCTGGTGCGCGGGAGATGACATCGAGGTCCAGTACCCCCACCGTTGCAGACTTATAGCAATCGGTCTTCTTGTTCAAACAGCGATTACCAATAAGCTTCTTGTTCATCGCGATCTCCAGGCCCTCCAATGAACTTAGTTTTTTACCTTTCTTGGCCTCATGTAATACACACACTTCATGAGCTTCTTCGCTATGGTCTTCTTGTCAAGGCAGAAACAACACTGCTGTGAAACATACTTGTGACTTCATCCAAACATATATTATCTATTTCTATTTAAAAAAAACCGAAGAGTTGAAGGGGCGGGGGTCCTGAATACTGAAAACAAGGAAATGCGAACAACTCGATAAGCATTTGAGTTACGAAAAAATGCTCAGTACAACAATTGAACATTACCAATAGTTTACCAGATGTGGTTCTATAATATTTTCCGTTAATAAGGAATATATTTTTAATTTTCGAATTCCCTCTCTAAACCCCTACTATTCCATGTCCGATTTCAGCCAATAACGAATATAATCTTTAGTGTTGACGGAAACGGTTAAATATCGAGCATGGTATAGATCAAACAAACAACTTCGAGTAAAAATCTTAATTGATGACGTCATCATATATCGTATTTGCATGTATATAAAAGATGCTGCTTACAAACAATATAAACGTTTTAATTTAAATAGTGTCAATATTTTTCCTCATCCATGAAGTTCGTTATTTCAACTATTGAGATAACAAATGGCAGTGTTTTTTTTATAGTTCCAATGAGGGGTTTTAATAAATGTTAGAAAAAAAATTTACTAAAAAGAAATAACTTAAAACCCAACTTCCAGCATCTTGAAAATCAATCATTAAATCTATCAAACCGATGTCTGAAGGTTTCCTGAAAAAGAACTGATATAGTTTACAGTTGATGCCCGTTCAATATCAGCATTCCTTGGGTATTAGATTGAATTCTCCGGGAGAAGGCACACTTTATTGATACATCTAAGGAGGTGGATTAAAATGCTCCATGCATGTCAAAAAAAGACAGCAACGAGCAATAATGCCCTCATTTGGGAATTAATGTATGTAAATACACCTGTTTGACTTTAACATTGATAATAGTAATTATTCAAGGATGAGAATGTCTAGAATCTTTTCTCTAAATCTTTGGGAGCCTGCTTATGCTATGGAAGATCTTATGTTATAATTAGTATTTAATTAGAGTAGTGCGTTATTGGATATTCGATTTCTGCCAGGGAAACAGAAATGTTTTTCCTGACGAACTCGCTAAATAAAATCCTAAATCCCACCTTGGCTAGAAAAGGATGGTAACCTGTAGAAACCCCATCCCAATTAGTAGTAGCACAAAAAAACTGAGCGTTAATAAATAATAATATCGGATACCGGTGTGGAGCACTTCAATACATCTCTTCAAATTTTGTGTTACTATTGTGTTATTATTAAATTATATTAGTTATTGACGTCGACTTTTTGCAACTAAGGCTAATTAGGAAGGGTTATCTACAGGTTACTACCCTTTTCTAACCAGGATGGGACTAAGAATTTTATTTAATGAATTCCGTCACTAAATAATTTCCTTTGCCCAGTCGAGAATCGAACTCGCCACTCTAGGTTTACCATGTGAAATTAAGGCCAATGCTTTAACTCACACGGCTAACCAGAGCCCCATATTATTATTATAATTATTTGATATTAATTAATTTTGGTATGCCTTCACCAGGTGGTAATAGGTCTCAAAGATCCGCTTGAAAACAGGAGTTTTTTAATCTAACATTTCAAAATTGGCAATCTGCAGCAGATGTTGCGGATGACTGGTTCATTTTTGCGAAGAGACCAAGGCCCCTCAAGGATTGTAGAGCTAAGTAGGGGCAATAAGCTTCAATTTTTGGAAGTGGGTCACCTCTGCAGGAGGAAGTCGAGCTAATGATATTCAGGAGGGGACGCATCGTAAAGCCCCGCAGACATTATAGTCAAAAGCCCACAGGGTACTTCGTGATCGGATTTACATGATACAAGTTGGAAGGGATAGAGACAGGTCGGACGATAGATGAACTATGCTCTATGCGTGTACGTGATTTTAATTTTTCTGTTTTGTTAGGTTCGTGGGTTCATCTCATACGAGAAGAGAATTAATTTAGTGAAGAGAAAAAACATCTCCTGGCTGGATGAACTAGCAAGCATATAAAATGTTATTTATTAACGTCCACTTTTTGTAACTAGGGCGTATTGAAATGGGGTTTCTACTAATCGCCACCCATTTCTAGCCAGGGTGGAACTAAAGATTTTATTTAATATTTTAATATTATTATTATTTATTAACGTCCACTTTTTGCAACTAAGGCAAATTGGGACGGGACCACCCTTTTCTAGCCAGGGTAGGACTAAGTATTTTAATGAATTCCGTCACTAAATAAATTCCTATTGCCCAGGCGGGAATCGAACTCGCCACTCTAGGTTTACCATTTGAGATTAAGGTCAACGCATTAACTCACATGGCTTACGTGAGCACCCGATTTTATTTAATGAGTTTGCCACTAAAGGAATTCATATTGCCTAGGTGAGAATAGAACTCACGATTCCAGTTTTTACCAAGTGAGATTAAGATCAACGCCTAAACTCACATTGCTAACCTGAGCCCCACTAACCATATAAGGACTGATAAAAAAAAAATATCACCAGTTTAAAGTCTATTACATTATGGGAAGGAAAGTTTGACTCTTCGCAATAGGGGACACATCGATTAAAAGCAACAGTATTGTGGATTTGACTCATAATTACCAAAGGGTATTGGGCTCAGAAGAAATGTAACGGTGAAGTTCTAAAAGATTCGAATAAAAGTCTCATGATTATTGGGCATAGGGAATAAGGGAGTCCTAGAGAGGCATATTTGAAGATATCAAACATCTCATGATTTCGGAGGTAATTGTAATTACAAAAAAGGTGAATAACTCTGACTTGATTTATTTTAATATTATTATTTATTAACGTCCACTTTTTGTTACTAAGGCTAGTTGGGGCGGGTCTCCACCTATTTCTAACTAGGGTGAGACAAACGATTTCAATTAATGAGTTCGTCACTAAATAAATTCCTATTGCCCAGGCGAGAATCAAACTGACCATTCTAGGTTTACCAGATGACTTGATGTATATTATGATGATGAAAATGGCTAGAAGAGGGTATTGCCTTTAGATGCACTAGGACTAATCCATTCCGGCATAGAATCATATAATCGAGGCGTTACATATGTAATGGGAATATGTAGCACATGACCGAAATCTGTTAGTAAGATAGGTCCAAAACCCCTAGTTCTGAGTGTTAATTCTCTCCTCCAATTTGAGAAAGAAAGGCATCGCGGCGGAAGGAAATCGAATACGATCACTAATGATATTCAGGAAGGGGCTCATTGTAATTTCATGAGACATTACACCAACAAACCCACAGGGTCTTATTTATCGTATTGAAGTTGGCAGGGATATGGGAGGGTCTGTCAGCAGTAGGAACTATAACTACTCACTACAATGGAGAATTGTGTTTGTTATATGAGTTCACCAACGAAGAGTCCATATACCATATATATATTCACATTCCATAGGCCATTCTGGGGCTCGTATGACTGCATTCTAAGTCCCCGCGTCCATTCTTTTCCATAGGGCTTTGTTCTAGGTGGAGCTTTGTTCTGCACCGGTCCTTCCATACAGACCCCTTTCAGCGGCCATTTTACAATGGCCTCGTTCTCGAGTCGTTAAGGAGTAGCCATTCACGACGGCCAGCATTAAACATGGACGAAGTAGATGCGATAAAAGTTCCATACAAAAATTATCCCTGGAAATTAAAGAGTTAATGGCAAGATCCTAGTTTGGCTTGAAGATTGTTTTAAATTAGTTTTGCCATCATATATTCCCTCATATTCCCTTGGGACTTCTCACGAAAGGACATATTATAAATATATATATACTAGCGGACCCGACAGACAATGTCCTGCATGATATTTCAAGAGATTAGGATATTAAATTTAATAATATTATTTATAAAACAAAAGCTACTTTTAATGACACAGAAAACAACTGTTGTTATGTGCAAGTTTGCCTAAAAGCAAATAGAAAATGAAATATCGTGAATGTTTTATTCAGGCCTCCCTTATAACCCCCATTCCCGTTCGAACCTAAAAACTGTAATATAGCTTATAATCATGGAAGAATTATTGCTAATTCACCTACCGAGTTTTGTTAAGTTAGGTTCAATCGTTGGTGCCCAATAAAATTGTTGGCTCCCACTTTACTTTTTTAGTATATATCTCGTTTATACTTTGTCATGCGACAAAAGTGAATATAATAGAAGTTACTCTAAATAACAAAAAAAAAAAACTTTTCTTATGTGCAAATTTGTCGAAAAACCAATAGGAACGAAATAACGCTATTTTTAATTTCAGTCCTCCCTTATAACCCCCACTTTTGGGGGGCTCGCCCCTAGAAATGTTGAGTCTTGTGCCAAATAAAATTGTTACTCCCGCTATCATTTTTAGCGTATAACGCATTTATACATCCGCATACGACGAAAGTGTATATAACAAAATAAACAACTTTGTCATGTGCATATTTGCCGAAAAACCAATAGGAAAAGAAATATGGCTATTTTTAATTTTAGGTCTCCCTTACGACCCCCACTCCCTTGCTCCATCTGTCGGACTGATTTGTGATGCTAAACCATCCAGTGACATACGCACGTACAGTAAAATTATATATATAAAGATGTTCTCATCAAAATAATGGGGTTCAACATCCTATACTTTGACTGCTTAATGTTTTATCAACCTAATCAATACACTTGAAACTTGAGTATCAATATAATTTATCGCTAGTGGGTATAATATAGTCGCAGACCAAGTGAAATATTATGTATTATATTCCACTCAGCCGGTTGGATTGACGTCCATTCAATTTTCAGTACTCCAGTATCAATTCCCTCCTCCTCGATAGGCGATTACTATCGGTATAATTATCAACAAATGAAGAGACGAATAGTGAGATGTTATAACAGTCTCTAAATATTTGATTTCAACATTCCTAGTCAAGATGTGTTCGAGTTATTCGAGATATGTACAGATGCCGAAATAAGTTAAAATACATTCAGGGATGTTCAAAATGGCTAATGCCTTGGAAATTGCTGAACCGAAATTATTGGTGACAACACTAAACTAAGTAAAAATACTGTAGGTACTCTGAAAAGAAGAGTTATGTTTTAATGGAAGTAAAATGACCTACAGGTTAGAGCAGAATAGTTTCTAATTTATAACATGTCTACCAAATATATATTTCACTGGTCCAAAAAATAGTTATTTATTATACAAGTGACGAAAGTAGATCATTTTACAACTCCAGTGAAACGTTTACCCACACGAGAGAAGCGAGTGTGGTAATTTCACGAGAGTTGTAAATTCTACTTTCGTCACGAGTGTAATATTAATTTTTTTCTGTAATCGTGTAATACATGATCAGATCTAACCAGAATATGAACAAAATTAGTATGTTGTTGGTAGGTTATAAGCATGGTTGTGAAAGGTTATAAGCATAGTTATAAAAAAACTAGTGATGATTGTGAAGTAGTGCAGTTATAAACAAGTGCAGGTTATAAACAAGGAAGGTAATTATTATTATATTTAAATTTTAAAATATATTGATTATTTCCACCAATAAATCATTCACATTTCAATTTATTTTGTTAAAATAAATTCTTACAATGTTAAGAAACATTTAAAAGCATTTAATTTCCAACTTCAAGTTATTTTTAAATTTATACTTATTACTAATTAAGAGGGCAATTCACTTTCTTCACTCTATTGCAAAATGTTTCACTTTCTTCACTCATTTCAGTTTAGTAATGTTACCATTATTCAACGATTACAGAAAAAAGAAATTTTAATTACTTTTATCCTGTAATTTTTGTTTCTAGCTCAATTCGGAGAGCATTTTATCAGATTTCCCTTTAAAAAATCAGCAATTGAGGTCGTATTCACGATACATGAAACATGTTTGAAACATTTTCACAAATGTCCATCGATCCTACCAAGGATATGACGAAAATGAGGTTCGTCCATAATTATGTACATATTTATATATCTCGGTTTATATTCAATATAGAGAAAACAGATATAATGCAACATTTATATAACAGTACATTTGCAATAAGATTGGTTCTGTACAATTTTTGGATCCGACGCGTAATAACGGATATATTTCGATTTTTTTGCAATCCCCCCTCTGAACCCGAGTTTAGCTGTGAACGTGATCTTCATTTTTACATTAAACGTTTATAAAGTATTAATATCGATAAATATCGAGTTCGGTAATGTTCAAACCACAATTGCGACCTCTAAAGCGTTAATGGACACACACATATATATATAATCATTGGACATTTTAAGAAATGTTTCAAAAACCCCCACCTAAATAGCTGATTTCCTCTAAGAAAAAATGGTGTAGACCAGTGTTATATATTAAAATTCCAAATCATATTCAGCTTCTGATAAAGAAAATTGTGAATTCTGTAAATCGAAAATAGATCCCGAATGAATTGATATCAGAGAGAACTTGACTTCATGAGTGACGTTAGCATCGGGTTATTGCAAGCCAGGGATCGTTTCATGCAATATCGACTGAGCCAGCAAACCACAAACAGCCCTGTATACGGGGGTGCAATCGCTAAAGCCACATGAAATCCCTTCACAGCATTCATTCAAACTGCTACGTTGCATTCGAATTTTCACCCTACGCCATTTTGTGTAAATGAACAGTATTTGAAGAATATAGCTCAAAATTGAAAAAGTACGTGTATGTTAATAATCTAGTCTAAATATAACAGTATTACGGACTAGTCAACAAATTTGTTAAAAGATTAAAATAACTGCTGAAATATCTTATGTCAATGAATGATTGAATATATTTCATTCATCGCTTATTAATTTTATACATAAAAGATAACATAACTGAAAGATGAAAAAATTCTGCTATGCAGTGGTTAACTGAACATTTTCTATTCAGTACTAATTTAAGGTCAGGAATAACACTGAAATGCTATACGGCTTGACCAACACAGACGACGACCTGTTGACGTTATATTCTTTATTCATCCCTTAGTAAAAGCTGCTTACAACCAGGTTTAGAAGTTTAAGTTAGACATGAGATATTTAGTAATAAAATAATGTTAAGCGACAGCTCATGAGCAGGGTTAGATAATTACTGCAAGTACGATTATGCATTGAATGTGGCTTTTGATAAAAAAAAGTCCGCCACTCTGGTGATCCGCTATAAGCAGATTTCCCACTTGCTGGAATTATACAATAATTAAGTCGTCATACATTCTGAAAAAGTTTTTAAGCCTTGCAAACAAATTGTTCTTTGCAAGAAATTATTTACTTATTCTTACAAAATAATCGCATTTCGCAACTGGGGCGAATTAGCGACAAATCAGTTAAATTCCAATAATCACTTTATTATATTTACGCAAGTATGCTCATTGCAGTTAATATTTTCAGTATTAATTATTACATTATAATTTTTTTTAATGTTGTTATGTTTCAAGTAGTGTAATACGCGGCCTATATACTGGCTACGGCCATGTAGTAATTCGGTAAAGTGTTTGGTAGGTCTATGTGAGTCCTTAAATAGCAGTCAGTTAGTACATGTTCATAGTAAGTCTACAGCTACAGTGTTGGCAGTAGGGTTCGTCTTCTCGAGTAAGCAAGAGCGAGTCAGCCGTGAATGGCCAATTCTTAACCTCGTTAAAACTACTTCTTCTTTTCTAATTAGCCTTTTTGAGGAATGTCATTCACGATTTCTGCCATGAATTGAGAGCTTGAATATCTTGGTGTATACAATATGTGTTGTACTACCCCTTTGTAAGAAAGAAGTAGGGAATGAAACGTGAGAACTGAACAACCCAACCTCTGCTTGTTGGTGTTTGTGCGAGCCCTTTGAAATAGTTATTTATTATACAAGTGATGAAAGTAGATCATTTTACAACTCGAGTGAAACGTTTACCCACACGAGAGAAGCGAGTGTGGTAATTTCAAGAGATTTGTAAATTCTACTTTCGTCACGAGTGTAATATTAATTTTTTTCTGTAATCGTGTAATACACGATCAGATCTAACCAGAATATGAACAAAATTAGGATGTTGTGAAGATTATGGTATGTTGTTGGTAGGTTATAAGCATGGTTGTGAAAGGTTATAAGCATAGTTATAAAACAACGAGTGATAATTGTGAAGTAGTGGAGTTATAAACAAGTGCAGGTTATAAACAAGGAAGGTAATTATTATTATATTTAAATTTTAAAATATATTGATTATTTCCACCAATAATTCATTCACATTTCAATATATTTTGTTAAAATAAATTCTTACAATGTTAAGAAACATTTAAAAGCATTTAATTTCCAACATCAAATTATTTTTTAATTTATACTTATTACTAATTAAGAAGGCAATTCACTTTCTTCACAAGTGAAGAAAGTGATTACTTTCTTCACTCTATTGCAAAATGTTTCACTTTCTTCACTCATTTCAGTTTAGTAATGTTACCATTATTCAACGATTACAGAAAAAAGAATATTCTCAAGTATACGATTATGCCCAGCACTGTTTTATAAAGGGGTACATAAGTAACCAACCCCACTAACTATTTATTTTATTGCCAAAGGTAAAATATAAAGTCCGCCATGCGAAAACTGAGCTGGTTTTCCAAGTGCTGGTATAGCATACTTGTGAACTCATCTGACCGCATATTTTCTATTTCAATGTAAAAACAACAACAATTGTAGACCAATGTTTTAAGAAGATTGGTTCGATAACATTTTACGATACACACAGAATAACAGATATATTTTGAATTGTCAACCCCCCCCTTCTATACCCCCACTATTCCATGTTTTATTTCAGCCAAAACGAATATGCTCTTTAGTTTTGGCATAAAAGGTTAAATATCGAGAATGGTATAGATAAAATAAACATTTTCGAGTTAGAACGTATAATTTTAAATGATGACGTCATCACACAAGGAATTTACATAATAAAAGGCTCTTGAAAGCTATATTTGGTGGTTCATGAAATAACAGCCTATTATTAATATGGTATGAGTAGGAGTGGGGGTTTATTTAAGGCTGAAAAATAGAAAATCCAAATATTTCCGTTAATATTCATGATAGAGAAAAGATGTGTACGGCAGTATTTATAAGTTATTTAATTTGCAATAAGATTGGTTATGTACAATTCTTCGATCCTGAGCCATTTAACATTTTTCGGAATTCCACTTTCTAAGCTCCCTCTCCCACTTGCCTGATTTCTGTCATTAACGAACTTGATCTTTATTTTTCCATAAAACGATTAAATATCGAGTTTCTTAAAAATCAAACAAAAATTGCGACCACTAGAGTGTTAACAGGCATATATATATATATATATATATATATATATATATATATATATATATAGACACACACACACACACACACACACACACACACACACACACACAACACACACACACACACACACACACACACACACACATACATACGTAGTATTATTTGGGGTGGATAATCTACAAATTATCACACTTTTCAAACAAGTTTGGGGTGGAGTACGGATTTTATTTCATGATTTCGCCATTGAATCAAGTCTAATTGTCCATGTGGGAATTGAACCCACGACTCTTAACATTCCATGTGTATTACATAAGATCACTTTAACTCACATGGCTAACCTGTGCTCGATTAGTAGATACATTCATATAATTTCGATTTGTATGTCAATCACTTTTAATGAACAACTATTTGCTGAAATGCAAACCAAATAGCAGATATAGTTGAATGTTGATTACTAGGTGATACAGGAAGAAATACATAACTAGCTTTTCCCTTTGATTCCCATTCGACATAGATAGTCCTCGTGAACTAATCATACAATTTTCCGCTCATAAATTCAATCTCTAACTTCTCTCAGTTAGATATTATTTGTATTTTATTTTTTTGCTTTATGGTTCGTTTTATTATCTATGTCCTGTGACCTAAACTTTTATATAAATGCATGGAGTAGTTTAATATTATTTTTTGCATACAAATGTTTAAAAAAAACACCTCAACATAATTTAAAAAATGTAATTTATTAGTTCACTTGATGCTAAATGGAAAGGTTATATACAGGTTTTAGAGAATTATTAATATACCTTGAAACGTTTTTTATAGCTCTTGTGCTGTCACAGATCAATACCCGATATTTTTGTAGTTCTAGTCAGTCTGAATTTTGCCCGTGTAAACCATATGATTTATGTACTATTTCGTTGTATAGTTAAATAAGAATAATGAACTGATGAATCGTTTATATTTACGTATATAAATATGAATTCCCTCAACTATGAGTACTTACACCCCTCCTTGTCTAATTTCTCACTTACAACATATCAGTGGGGCAAGACTGGAGGGTAAATTAAAGTTGTAGTCTGCATAATCGTACTGGCTAATACTCTATCATTAGTCAGCTTATGCAGGCTACAGACTATCGAGGGATGGCTATCTAACAATTCCGGGCTTGAATCGCCTTTATTGCTGAATGGTCTGGTGCAAAAGGCAATGAGAAACCACTGCATGTCCTTGTGACCCTTCTATTCCCTTGTTTAGTCCCATGAAAATTAGGTTTACCTGTTCACGAGACCAATTACCAAGTGTAGCCTGTAAATACTACATGAGTAATTACAAGGGGGGTTAAGGAACTAAACGAATACTCGAAAAATTCTGAATATTGTTAAAACGGTTATAGATATAAAAAAGTTTCAAGTGATAGTTTTTTTGGTTTTTAATGCACTTTAAAACTTTGCAATTATATTGTTTTCAAATGTCATATTTGTTTTCGAAATTTTACCCTCCCCTCTCTGTTTTCAAAATATTTAAAAATTTTTTTGTAATGAGTCATATAAAGTTGTATACCGATCACATTTTTCAAAAAAAAAAGCTAAATTTGCATTTATTGTATATCGCTCAGCGCACACCTCATTCACCACTTCATGAATCGCTACTTACTGTGACAGTTTCTTCTTCGCAATCTCATAGAGACAGCTAGCTATAAATGATCAACAAATACAACACATTGTAATCTGATTGCACGGTTTTTAAAGTAAATTAAAAACCATGTAACTATCATTTAAAACGTGTTTATATCTATTGCCGTTTAAACAATATTCAGAATTTTTCGAATTTTCAATTAGTTCCCTAACCCCCTTCCATATTTGATCCGAAATATAAATAAAAAAAAACAAAAAAAAAAAAAAACATTTTTTTTCAAGAGGTGATTTTACACCTCCCAATCATAGTTGCGCAATAACAAAAAATAGTTTCGTGTCACGCCTGAACTACTCTACTCACAAGTTTCAGATTTTTTTTGAATTGTCGGTTTCCCTAGCCTCTCTTGTTAGTATCTGATTTGTTATTTAATGTTCTTTATTTATGCATACTTATAGATATGGTATA